>SRPT01000038.1:0-76969 GCA_018360205.1 Claviceps digitariae | reverse complement strand
ATAAAATAATAAATAAAGCACTAGTATAAAAAGGGTTATAAATATAATATATTAGTATTAATAATAATAAAGCTAAAAAAGCTAGACTAAGAAAGGTAGTATTATATATAGAGTTTTCTACCTGCATTAGGGTTAGTAAGTCTAATTATATAATACGCCTAATTAGCATCTATAAATCAGGCCTTTCTAAGGTTATGCCGTTCCACCGAGGTTGTGCTATTAAGGGCAATTCTAACAACTAACCTTTGTATTTATATATAAAAATTATATATTATTAGTTACTATAATTAATATTATAATTATATATATTATAAGACTTAGTTATTAAGTTTTATAAAAAAAGGGCCCTTATTATAACCCCTTTAATTACTAGCTAAAATTATTATTTTATATAAGTTAAAACTACCTAAGTATTAGTTTAATAAAAGGGGAGATTATAAATTATTAAGTATAGTAATTATAAAGTAAAGTAATGCTTACTAACTAGGCTAAGGTATAACTAGGTAAACCTTTATAGGTTTTCTCTCTTTATTATTAAAATATAGAAAATACCTATAATAAACCTATTAATTCTTAATATTAAAATCTTTATATAAATATAGGCTATATAGTAATTTAACTAAATAATAAGCTACTTATACTAACTTACTACTTAACTAAACTAATAATTCTTTAATATTAAATACTAGGTTATAAGGGATTTAAATAATATAAATTATAATATATTAATAGTATTATAAGTACTATAACTACTAAACTAGCTAACTAGGGTATAAATACTACTATTTTAGCTTCTATAAAAGACTTAATTCTATATATAGTATAAATTATACTATTAAAGGGATTAAAGAATTTTAAAAAATAGAAAATCTTTATTAAAATATAAGTATATATTATTAGCTTAACTAGGCACTTTAAGGGTATAATTCCCTAGTTATAAAATATAGATTCAAAGTATAAAATCTTAATATATATTATATAGCAGTCCCTATTTTTCTATATTTAAAAAAATATTCTATATACTAATTAGAACTATAAAGGCTAGGTTACTAAGCTAATAAAGCTTATTTATAATAACTATAGCTTTAAAGCTAATATAGCTATTATAGAATTATTAAATAGCTTCTTTACTTTCTAAAGGTTAGAATTCTTAATAATATATACTTAGCTTAACTATTATTAAAATTTATAGTAGTGTATTAATAAAGTTATAAAGCTTTATAATATTATATAGGTTATATAAATAATTTATACTATAAAAGGATTTATACTTAAAATTTATAATATATAAAAGATATAAAGTTATAGCTTTAATAAATTAAAGAAAAAGGAGATGCTTAAGTATTTTATATATAAGGTAAATAAGCTAGTAAAGGAGTAAAAATCTAACTTTATAACTACTAAGATTAATAATAATAAAGCTAGTAATAAGTAAAAGATATATATATTAGCCTCTAGCTATATAGTTCTATAAAACTTTACTTATATAAAGGAATAATACTAGAAGTTATATTTTAAGTTAATACCTCTTAAGGTAAAAGCTTATTTAAAGAAATGCTATAAGGTATAAAAGAGTAAGAAGCTAAAAAAGCTAGTATTATTAGATATTATATAAGCTAGTAATACCTTTAGTAGTATAACTATATAATAAAATAACTCTTATACTACTACTATTAAATTAAAAAGACTTTAAAGAAGTAACTATATTTTAAATATAAAATATAGTAATTATACCTTTAATTCTACTAAATAGTTTATATATTTAAATACTAATATAAATATAAAGCTAATAACTATAAGTAATAGGCAACCCCTTATAGTTAAAGGAATTAGTATTATATATATACTTATTATAAAAAGCTATTTTAAGCGAGTAATGCTATTTAGAGCTGTACGTAAAAAGCTATACCTATATATACTAATATAAGCACCCTAAGTATATACTATATATAAGTATAGCGCTCTAAATATATAGTATATATAAGTTTAGTACTTAAAGTATATACTATAAATTAAATAAGCACTTTAAATATATACCTTACTATATAGCGCTTTAAGTATATACTATATATAAATATAGCGCTTTAATTATATACTATATATAAGTATAGCACTTTAAGTATATACTATATATAAATATAGCGCTTTAAATATACACTATATATAAGTATAGCGCTCTAAGCATAGCGCTCTAAGTATATATTATATATAAGTATAGCGCTCTAAGCATACACTATATATAAGCGTAGCGCTTTAAGCATACACTATATATAAGCATAGCGCTCTAAGCGTGCACTATATATAAGTATAGCGCTCTAAGCACAGCGCTCTAAGCATGCACTATATACAAGCATAGCGCTCTAAGCGTACACTACATACAAGCGCAGCGCTCTAAGCATGCACTACACATAAGTATAGCGCTCTAAGCGTAGCGCTCTAAGCGTGCACTATATACAAGCATAGCGCTCTAAGCATACACTATATATAAGCGTAACGCTCTAAGCATATAACTTTACTATTATATATGCCTAAATAAGCATTATTTTTTTTATAGTACTATATAATATAGTGTGCTATATAAATTATATAGGGGGGTGTATTAATCTAACTAGCTAGTGAAATGCGGCTAGTTGTGTGGGTATAGCTTTTTACATATAGCTCTAAATAGCATTACTCATCTTAAGCTGCTTAATATATAGCTAGCTTTTAAAGTAAAAGTTAATATAATATCTCCTAGTTTACTATAAAAAGCAAGCATTATAATTAATAGATTATTTAATTAACTAATTATAAAGACTATAAAGATAAATATAGCTTCTTTTTACTAGGTTTTTAATATTATAGTTATTAACTTATATAATAAAGAGCCTTAGTATAATTTTATAGCACTACTATATAAGGTTATTATTAAGAACATTAAATATAGGCTTATTTATAAAAGGCTTAGCTATATAGAGAAAGAATATATACTTAAAGTATATAAAAAAGCTAGTATATTAATTAATTAGGCTTTTTTAACTAACTTTTACTATAAAGTATACTATTTAGCTAAAGCTAATTAGGTTATATATTATAAACTATAAAGTAATATAACCTTATTTCTTAGTAAAGTTTTCTAGAATTATATTTAGTATAAGCTTAAGGGGTTTAGTAGTAAGAACTATACTTTATATATAATTAATATATATACTTAGTTTTATTAAGTAATTTTAACTATTAGTAAAAAAAACTTATAAAAAGCTATTAAAACCTAGTAAACTACTATAAAAAACACTAGTAGTAGCTTTACTATATAGTGTTTTTATATAAATAATACTATAGAATTCCTTAGGGTAAAGTTTATTAATTATTACTATAAAAAAGGTATAATTTTTAGGACTAAAGCCCTTTATATACTTACTTATTAAGGAATTATTAAATAAGCTAGCTATATACTAATAGATATAGTAAGAGTATTTATAATTAGTGCTAAGCTTTTAGAAATTCTCTAGCTATATATAATAAAGTATATAGCTAAAATTATAAATTTATTACTAATAAATAGTATATATAGTGGAAAATTATTATAATAGGTATTATTTAATAAGCTTAGCTTAATTAATAAAGTATTTATTTATAACTTATATACCTAGGGCTATATAGCCTATATATAAATCCCTAATAAAAGGTATATAAAAGCTAAGAAAATAGCTCTTTATATAAAGAAAGGCTACTTAGTTAGTATAAAAGGTTCTAAATATTATCTCTTTAAAGTGTAGCTTTCTAAAGATAACTATATTATATATACTTATAATATATGTTTTTATAAAGGCCTTAAATAGCCTAAAAATAATAATTCTAATAATATATAATACATTATAAAGCTTATTAATTCTATCTTTAAAGAAGAAGGCTACTAAATTATTATATTTTCTTATAATTTAAATATAAAGATTATAAACCTATTAGCTAAGAGATAAAAAAAATAGCAAAAGCTACCTTTAAAGTTACTAGTTATTTTAATCTAAACTTTATAACTTATAAAAGAGTAGAAAATAGTATATATTTTACTTAAGTCTTTAAATTAAGAAGATTTTTAATTTACTATACTACTAAGGGAAGCTTCTTAGCCTACTTAGTTTATAAAACCTTATAATAAAATATTAAAAAACCTATAAAATTTATATAATTCTAAGTATTAAGAAAATTATATTAGCTTTAATTAAATAAAAGAACTTATAAATATAACTCCTTAGGCTAAAAAGCTACTTTTTTAAACACTTTTAAAGCCTTTAGTCTTTATAAATAATATTAACTTACTAAAGGTATAACTATTAAACTAAAATAATAATATAAATAATTTAATTATACTAAAAGACTTCTAATTAATAGTTTATAAAAAGGTATTACTTTTAGTAAAAAGTAATAATATATAATACTAATTAAAAGACCTTTACACTATATATATATATATAAATAAATTAAATATAGTTAATTATAATTAAAGCCCTCCTTTATAAAGTATAAAATAAACTATAAGAAAGGGTTTTAAACTAAATTATTTAGAATTAGCTATATATAGTAAAAAGTATATATTTTTAAAGGGTTTCTTATAAAAGCCTAGCACTATAAACCTTACTATTTAATATTAAAATAAAGATATTTATACTAATAAAGAAAAAGTTAGCTTTTTATATTATATAATAATAATTTAAGTAGCTAATTTAGTTATAAGCACTATACTAATTCTATTTAGCTAGTTTTAGGCAAAGAATATACTAAACTATACTATATTTTAGTAACTTACTAAAAAGTAAAAGCTTCTTAAAATAATTAAAAAGAATAGCTAAAACCTTATTTACCTATTAAAAGGTGCCTTAATTTTTAATAGCTAGTAGGTTTATATAATAAAATATTCTATTTAAAAAGAGCCCTATATAAAAATATAATAAGTAGTTTATAGTAATTAAAATATTAAGGTCTTTAAAGTAAAAAATCTATACACTATAGTAGCTTATTTAGTCTCTTTATAGGTATTTTATATTATTATTACTATTTATAACTATAAATAGTAATAATATAATATAGTTAATGCCTTTCTAAATATAAAGGTATAAATAAAGGTTTATATAAAGTAGCCTTAAGGGCATTAAGATGCTATATAGTAAGTATACTAACTTAATAAAGCTTTTTATAGGCTTTTTATATTATTACTTTAGTAGCTTAATAATATTATAAAGTAGCTAAGTATATAAGGGTTTTAATACCTTACTAATAAGCTTTATATTTTTATTTAAAAAAATAATACTATTCTTCTTCTTTATATAAATAATATTATAATTACTATACTAACTTAAAATGCTATAAATAATATTCTCTTATACTTAAAAAAGTAATATAAGCTTAAAAGGCTTAGTAATATATAAATATTCTTTAAAATTTAATTTATTTATAATAAAGCTAAAAAAACTATACTATTATATTAAGAATAGTATATAAATATAATTATTAATAAGTACTATATTAAAGATCTTATAAATATAAAGATACCTTAGCTTCTAAAGGTAAAGATTTTACCTAATTAAAAAAAGCTTAATATAATTTGTTAGAATTACCCTTAACGGCACAACCTCAGTGGAACAGCACAACCTCAGGAAGGCCCAATTTATAGATGCTAATTAGGCGCATTGTGTAATTAGACCTACTAACCCTAACACTAGTAGAAAACTCTTTATATAACGCTACCTTCCTTAGTCTAGCTTTTATAGCTTTATTATTATTAATACTAATATATTATATTTATAACCCTTTTTATACTAGTGCTTTATTTATTATTTTATAACCTTTCTAAGGTTATACTAATACTAATTAGTAGTTACTATTAACTATAGATTTATAAGGTATTTCCTAATAAAGAAGAGACAACTTCTATAGTATTTAAAACTACTGTTTTTATGCTAAGAAAGGTAGCTTTATAATAATAAAAGCATAGCTAGACTTTATTAAAGAGAATAGCTTTATATTCTAGACCTAAATACCTCTTTTATTTATTATAGAGAAAATAGACTAGGCTAGGCTAGACTACTAATAATAATATAGCTTTATTATAGATAGAAGATAAAATATAAAAAATAATTAGAAACTAGAGTTTAGAAGGGGAGAGAGCTCTATTAATTATTAGCTTAATTTACCTAATAAAGAATTTACTACTAAAAAGGCTATACCTATTTAATAGTGCTATCTTATTAGAATAGAAAGGTATATTTAAAAACCCTAACTTAATAATAGTATTAGTAATTACACTAAATAACTATATAGCCTATATTATTTAGTATTATAAAGAGTAAGGCTAAAAAGAAAAAAAACTCCTTAAAAACTTCTAAAATAATTTTTATAATTAGACTTTTAAATACTTTAAGAAAATTAGAATATATATCTAAAGTAGCTTAAGGGACCTTCTATAAAAATATAGAATTTTACTTAATAAAGGTACTAAGGAGTTTATTATACTAAATCTTTATAAGCTTCTTAAGTATACTAAAGAGTAAATTATAACATTATTCCTAGCACTAAAAATTAAAATAATATTACCTAACTACCTATTACCTTACTATTTAACTCTACTAGTAATTAGCTAATTCTAAAGACTTTAAGGAAGACTATAATAAACCCCTAACCCTCCCTAGGGGTATAGTAATAAAAATATACTATTAAACCCTAACTAAGACCTTTACTCTATTTAGTAATAATAGTATTCTTCTCTATATAATATAAGTATACCTTATTATAATAACTAATGTCTAGAGGACTTCTATAGACCCCCTAGAAAATAGTACCTAGAATTCTTATACCTTAATAACCCTATATCTCTATAAAGCTCTTTCTATTAATAAAGTAGAACTATAAATAACTAAATCTATAGAATCCTTAGTAAGCTTAGTAAAATTTACACTAAGGAAAATAAGTATACTAGTAAAATATATAACTTTATAACCCTAAAGGTTAATATTTTTATAGATAAATATAGAAGATATAATATCCTGTAAGATATATAAAATAGAGCATTCCCTATAATATTATTAGAGAATGCTTTTATATACTATCTTAATAACTTAGCTAATAAGAACCTAACCTATAAAGAGCTTATTTAATAGATTAAAACTTACTTTAAAACTAAAAGTAACTAGTAATTCTATTAAATTAAGTGAAATAATATAATATTAAGAAAGGTTATTAGTAAAAACCCTAATAAGTTTAAGCTTTAATGCTTAAATATCCTTATTAATAGCCTTAAGAAAATCCACTATAGCCTTTTTAATTCCTTATTAGTAGATATATAACTATAGTAATAACTACTAACTACTATTAATAGTATCTCTAAATACTACCTTACTATATTTAATTATATACCTACTTATAAAGATATAGTTAATAACTTAAGAAAATACCTTTATATAAATAAAATAATTATATTATTATAATAAATAATAAAAGGATTACTAAAAGAGAAAGATAATAAAACCCTCTTTATAGATAGGCACTATAAATAAGCATAGGGCTTATATTTAAAGCAATATAACTATAGAAAACCCTAGTTCCCTTAAAAATGCTTTATTTATAGTAAGGAAGGCTATTAGTTAACTAACTACTTTAAAATTAAGTAATAAAAGGCTAAAGAAAAGTAATAAAAAAGCAATAAATATAGGAATATACCTATAAATAAGAAATTTATAGTATTTCTCTAAGCTTTTAAAGGTTTCCCTATTAATAATAATAATAAAGAGAAGTAGGAAAATACTAATAACTATATATAAAAGGTAGTAAATATATTCTTTATTTCTTAGGAAGATAAGTAATTTAACTAAAATAATAGCTAGATAATATATACTTAATTCTTTATAACTAAGCTTAAAAATTAGCTTTAGAGAGACTATTCTAATAGCCTATAACTTTTATAGCTACTTAAAAATTAGGCATTTAAATATAGTTTAGTTAGCACTAATTTATATACTAAACCTAACCTTCCTACTCCTTAATACTTTATTTTTAAAGAAAGATATTTTAAAGAGGTCTTCTAAGGAATTCTCCCTAATACTAGCGTAATAAGAATTTCTATAGTTAAATTAGTATAAGCAAAAGCCCTATTAAAGCTAATATTATATTTTAAAATTAAAGGCTTTAAGTAATATAAAGTTAACTTTAAAGCTAGCTTAGCTACTTCTTTTAGTGTTCTTTATCTCCTAATAGTCTTTAGCACTATTAACTTCTATATTCTTAGCTTAATAACCCTATTTTTATACTATATTATAAATATAGATAGTATAGGTATTAAGCTTAATAACCTTATTAATATATTTATCTAAGGGAATAAGAAAGTCCTAGTTATTAGAAAATAGGGATATTTATAGTAGACTTTATAAGCTAATAAGGCTATAGCTTTCTACCTTTTTAAAACTAAAATTTAATAACTTTATTATTAATTTAGCTACTTATTAATTTAAAGACTAGCTAAATTACTAGAGTAAGCTAATAAGAATATAAACTATAAGCTTATTAAGAAACTTACTAATAAATACTACTAATACTAACTTAATAGTAAGGCTTTTAAAAGGTTTAAATTCTTATTAAAAAATAACCTTAACTTTAACTATAAAATTATTATTAATATTCTATAAATTAATAAATAACCTATTCTTTATATTATTAATACTACTATAGCTTTCTAAGCTACCTACTTTCTTAACTAAAGAAAGTAAAAGGTATATAATATATAAAACGCTCTTAAAGAATGCTAAATTAATACCTATTTAGGCTCTTTAAATTAAATTACTAGTAATACTAAAAAGAACTTTGCTTTTACTAAATTTAAGTATTTAGTATGCCTCTTAGCAATTAATACTAATAAAGTCCTAGTAAAGGCATACTATAGTATTAGTAAAATAAAAAAATACTACCTTCCCTTAAAATAAATATATAATATTATTAAAAAGAAAGTTAGTAATATATTAACTACTAATTAATAGCTTTAAATAGTAGTAAAAGTAGTTAATAACTTAGTAGGCCTTAATAGCCTTATACTAATACTACTAGTCTTTAGTATATACCCTTATATAATAATAGAGTTATTACTAAGCCTATTAGTAGCTTAAAGGGTAGTAGTATTATAATAAGCCACTAAGGAAGCCTAAAAATACCTTATAAAATGCTAATTCTAGGAAGCTATAAATACTTAAAATAGACCTAATACTATACTAGTTTACTAGCTCCTACTATAGTTTAATATATATATATAGTAAGAGAAAGAAAGCTAATATAGCCCCTATAAGCTTCTAGCTACTATAGGGAAGACTTACACTATAGATATACTAAATAGCCTTATTAATTTCTATAGTACTATTATTAAGCCTTATAAAATACCTACTAATAATACCTAAGCACTAAAGTTAATAGGTATTATTAAAAATAACTCTTTAGTTTTTTAACTAAAGAGTAAAGCCTTAATAATAAAAATAACTATAGTAGTTACTACTAAAGGTAAACTACTAGGTTTTTACTTAAAGAGTAGAACTTTAGTAGTAAGGCTAACTACCCTAAGGGCTATTAAAGCCCTAAAGAAATAAGGCTACCTAAAGAAGCATTCTATAGTAATACTTACTATAGAGATATAAAGAGTTAACTTTAATTATAAAAATAGGGAGAAAAAAGGAGAAAAATAAGGGATAAAATAGGAAAGAGAAAATAGTTTAACTTTATTAAAAAAAGGGAAAGCTAAACTTAGTCCCTTTTTTAAGGATAATAATAAAGGTTTTAACCTAAATTATTAGTATTAAAAAATAAAACTAAAAAGAAAAGAATATTTAACTCCCCTAGGAAAAGAAAAAGGTAATATTATAGAAAAAGTAAAGATACCTAATATTAGTCCCTTTATTAAGAATAATAATAAGGGTTTTTACTTAAGTTATTCTTATTAATAAATAAAACTAAAAAGAGAAAGTAAATAAAAGAAGTATAAATTAAAGATTAAAGCTAAGCTTAGCTCCCTAAAGGTAAATAATAAGGAGGGTTTTTACCTAAATTATTACTACTATAATAAGAGACTAGAGAATAATAGGGGGAGAAAGAATATTAGCCCTAATAATAGGGATAATAATAAAGGTTTTTACTTAAATTATTACCTCTAAAAAAAAAAACTAAAAAGAGAAAGGGGTATAATTATAAGGAATAGTAATTCTATCTTTAAATAGCTTATACTAGGTAATTTTAATAGCTATTATTAGATTTATTCTAAGTATAAGTAAGGGATAACTAAACCTATAATATAAGGAGAGGTAGATAATAATAGTAAAATTAGCTAACTTAAGTAGAATAATAATAAAGGTTTTAACCTAATTTATTATTAATAAGGGATAGAACTAAAAAGAGGAGGAAAACTAATAATAGCTAGCCTAAACTATAATAAATATACTACTTATAATAATATATCTTTAAAAGAAGGGTAGCTAAGATCTTATAGAATATAGAAGGAATAAGAAAAGGGTATTTATATAAGAGAAAGTGTATTTTTATTAATAAAAGAGAAAGAAGACTTCTAAATTATAATTACCCTTAGAAAAGAAGGCAAAATTACTACTAAGGGTATGCCTTTTAAAGCCTTTAATAAGAAAGAAATTAATATATTACTAGTAAGAGATATATTTAAATTTATAGAGTTTAACCCTAAAAAATATAGAAACTAATGCCTTTTCTACTTATAAATAGTTTAGAAAGTTAAAAGTAAGGGAACCTCTTTACTATATAAGAAATTACATTTTATAATCTAAGGCTATAGTAATTAAGAAAAGGAAATAATTCTTATATAGGCACCTATAATTTAATAGGCTAGCTAATAACTTATTATAGCGCTAGCCTTATTACTTATAAAAGAGAAAATTTTTCTCTAGCTAAGAAATATTACCTAAGTATATATATAATTATAAATAAACCTTAGCTAGCTTATTATTATAAAGCTCCTATAATAAATTAAATACCTTTATCTTAAAAATATAATAATAAAGGTAATTAAGCCTTTATATAGCATTATAAAAGTAAGAATATACTAGTAGGTAATATACTCTAATTACTATAAAGAGATATTAAAGATAGTTACTTCTAGCTATAACCTATGCTTTCTAATTACCTTTAAAGATAATAATAACTTTAGGCTTATTAAAATATAAATAAATAATACCCTTAGCCTTAGTAATATAAGGTTTTTTAATAAAGAAAAAGAAAAGCTTTAAAGAGTAAGTTTTATAGCTAAACTAAAGTATATATTAAGTGCTAAGGACCCCTTTATTTTTAATAGCTATATCCTAATAAACTATAGTAATAGTATAGTTAAGCTAAACTAAAAAGGCTAAAGTAAAAAGCTTATAATAATAGAAATTAAAAATAAAATAACTATAAAGAACTAATATATTTAATAATAAGCTCTTAGAGTATATATCTTAAGTGTATACTAACTAAAGGCACTTTTTAACCTCTTTATAGCAGTATAATATTAAAACCCTAACTAAACTAATATAAATAAGCTTAATAAAAGAATAAATTAGTAAATTAAGAATTCTAACTAAAGAATTTACTATATTCTACTTAACCTTTAATTAGTAGTATTATATATATTTATAAATAGGTTTTTTATAAATAATAAAGACCTAAGCTTCTAGATTAAATTTATAATTATCCTAGGTAATAAGGTAAAAAGTAATATTAATATAGAATTTAAGCTTTAAGGGAATATTATTATATATAGCTTAATAAAGAGTAAGAGAGTTATAAGGAGTACTTTTACCTCTAAGCTATATAGAATAGTCTAAAGCGTAGATATAGTATATACACTAGAAGTTACTCTAAATATAATTATAAAGAAGCTATAAAAAGTATATATTTTAATAATAATCTATATAGACTCTTTTTCTCTATATAAATGCCTTATAAAGCTAGGAATAATAAAAGAAAAACGGCTTATAATTAATATTATAGCCCTCTAATAATTATATAAGCATTGTAAGCTTATAGAAATTTAATAGATTAATAGAAATAATAACATTATAAATATAATAATAAAGGCAACGCTAAATAAGGCTCTTAAGAGCTTTATTAATAATAATAAAATAAGAATTTAAATAAAAAAATAGGTAAAAAGAGAAGTAGCTAATTAATAGGAATTAGTTATAATAAATAAGGCTATAGAGGCTAAAGAATTTTTATATAATTAATTTAGTATAAAGCTAGCTAATTAGGGATGTTCTTTTTAATTAAGGAATCTATAGGTATTAATAATAACACTCTCTATTTTTTATATATTTTTTTAGCTACTCTTTAGGCAATTTCTCTTTATTAAAAAAGAGAGAATTTATAAGTATTAGAATTGCCCTTAATAGCATAACCTTAATAGAATAGTATAACCTTAGAAAGGCTTAATTTATAGATGCTAATTAGGCGCATTGCGTAATTAGACCCACTAACCCTAATGCTAGTGGAAAACTCTTTATATAACGCTACCTTCCTTAGTCTAGCTTTTATAGCTTTATTATTATTAATACTAACACATTGTATTTATGACCCTTTTTGCACTAGTGCTTTATTTATCATTTCATAACCTTTCTGAGGTTATACCAACATAATTAGTAACTCTTATGCTTAAATAAAGAAAATTAAAAGCTTTAATTAGCTCTTTATATATATAAAACCTAATATTATATTTATTATTAATAAGCTTTATATAGTAAATATAATGCTAAAGTAAATATATTAAAAACTAAAGAAGTACCTTTAGTAATATTTTAAGGGAATAGTAAACCTTAGTATTTACCTTAGTAAGTAAGTAATAAAATTACTTAAAAGTTATATATTATATATTTTTAGCTATAGTAATGCCTTTTATAGTAATAACCTTAATTTAAAGGTCTTTATAGTAAGCTATATAATTATAGTTAATAGTAAACTAATTCTCTAGTCTTTTAAAAGGTAAAGCCTTATTATACTTAGTTCTATAGAAGCTAAATTTATTAACCTTATACTTACTACTTTATTTATAACTTAGGTATTTTAATTAATTAAGAACTTTAAATTTAAATAGAAATCCCCTTTCTTACTATTTACTAATAATTAAAATATAAAGGTAATTATACTAAATAAAAAGTATTATAGCTATATAAGGCATATTAACTTATAATATAAATAAATAATTTAAAGGGTTTATAAGGGCTTCTTTTAACTTAAATAAATTAGTATAGATTAAATAATTACTAATAGCTTTACTAAAGGCCTTAACTATAAAAAATACTTTAACTTTATATACTTTTGTGAGGTCCTCACAACACAAGGCGCATTGGGATGGAATCCCTTATGCTTAGTTACGCTCTCGCTTATAGCAGCCCTTAAAAAACCGCTATATGCATAAGGGCTTCTTAAAAGAAGCAAGCTTTAGTTAATATACTAATTACTATATTGCTTTTGCCTAGTTACTATATTTATACTTAATAATTCTAAAGCTTTTTTATAGCTACCTAAAGATAATATAGCGCCTTACACTTAATAACCTATAGCTATTCTATAAGAGGGCTTTTTATCTTCTAAACCCTTAGCAAACACCTAGCAATCTATAGCTACTATAGCTAGCAATACCCCTACTATTACTATTATAACTTAAAATAAGGTAGTTTTAAGACCCTTTAACCTTAAAGAGAAAACTAAAGTAATTTAAAAATAAATCTAATAGCTTAAAGAACTAAAGAAATTATAGGCTTAAAAATAGAAACTTCTTACCACTTTAGGCTAATAAATAGGCAATATAAAGAGAGCTAAATATTACTACTTTACTAATAACTTATTAAATAATAACTAAGGAGAAGTTAAAGTAAAGAATATTAATTTACTAATATACCTTACTAATTTATAAAGGTATAAAATCTAAATTAATAACCTAACCTATACTTTTAATAGGGTATAGTATAAGTTTTATTAGAATTACTAAAAAATCCTTTTTACCCTTAACTATATACACTAATTTTATTAGATAAAATAGAACTATTTCCTTAATAAATAATTAGATAATTAATATAAAGAACTTAAGGATAACTAAAATAAATTCTAAGAATAAACCCTTACCTTACTAAGGGACTTTACTAATTAAAAGGCTTAAATTACTACTATAATAAAAAACGCTAAATAGTAAGAAGGCTAGAGTCCTATTAACTTTAATATCTATCTTAATTTACTAGAGAAATACCTTAAAAAAGCTAGTAAAAAGGCTAGGGCTTTTCTTTTTTTTACTAAGTTACTACTTAACCTTTAAAACTATATAAACCTATATATATTTATTACTAAAAAAATAAAGGAAGAAGTAGTATAGATTACCTAGTAATTCTAGGATACTATACTAATAAGACCTAAGCATAAGATAGAATCTAAGATAAAAGAAAACCCTTTAAAAGCACCTTAATTATAATTATAAGGTATACTATATTATTACTAATAATAATACCCTCTTTTAGCATTAAGTAGCCCTATAATAGGCTTAAACAATAAATTTATCTAAGGACTATAGAAGTGCTATAATTATAGCAGCCTAAACTATATCTAATACTATTATAACTAACCCTTAAAACAATAGGCAAACTAAATAAAAAATACCTAATAGTAAAAGTAACTACCCTTACCTTTACTAGTTATAAACTCTCTATTAGGTAATATTTCTATATACCTATTACTATTTAAGGATAAATTACTACCTAAACCTTTGCTAATTTAAATATATACTTTAATATTAATATTATTAGTTTAGAGTTTATAAAATAATAGGAACTTTAAAAGACTATAATAAATGCCCCTAAACTTTAAGTAATTAGTATATTAATTATTCTATAATATAGGGTATATAATATACTAATAAGTATAATTAATTTCTATAAACACTCTAAAGAATTAACCCTACTATATATAGTAGTAAATAGAAACCCTAGAGTTAAGGGAAGCCCTATTCTAATTAAAATATATACATTAGTAACTAAATGCATTTACCTAGCACTTTATAAAAGGAAGTAATAGTTTAAGCTCTATTAATCTAGGATATCCCTAATAACTTCCTACTAATTTATAAAAAAAAATAGAAATATAGCTACTATATACACTATCTAGGTAATTATAAGCAATAAAGCAATACTTTTAAAAGATAAAAACTAAAGGAAAGTACCTCTAATCCCTAGTAATATTCCCTTAAAACTATCTATATATATAAATATATTTAAATCTAATAATACTAGTATATTACTATTAAGAAAAAATACTAACTATACTATTAACTTACTACCTAATATATTACTACTATATAGACCTATATACCCCTTATTTTAAAATAAACTTAAAGTTCTATAAAAATACTTTAAAGAGAATTTAGTAAATAGCTATATAAAAGCCTTAAAAAGCCCTACTAATGCCCTTATTCTCTTTATCCTTAAAAAAAATAGCACCTTTTAGTTATATATAGATTATTATAATATTAATAAGGTTATACTTAAAAATTAATATATATTACCCCTTATTTTAAAGATTCTTAACTATATTTAAAGGGTAAAGTTCTTTACTAAAATTAATATTAAAAATATATACTACTATATCTATATTAAAAAGGGGGATAAGTAAAAAATAGTATTTAAAATTAAATATAGCTACTATAAATATCTTATAATGCCCTTTAAACTAACTAATGCCTTAGCTATATTCTAAAACTATATACACTAAGCGCTATAAAGGCTAATTAATACTATTTATATAGTATATTTAAATAATATCCTAATCTTCTTAAAAATATAAATAAAATATATAGCTTATATATAAAAAGTGCTAAATAAAATAAGGAGCGCTAAACTATATATTAAGCTATTTAAGTATATATTCTACTAAGACTTAGTAAAGTTCCTTAGATTTATTCTCTTTATTAATAGTATTTTAATAGATAAAAGAAGGGTAAATATAATTTAGAAATAGAAAAAACCTAAGAGTTTTAAGGATATATAAGTCTTCTTAAGTTTCTATAACTTTTACTATAGGTTTATATATTAATACTCTGCCCTTATAGCACCCCTTAATATACTAATAAAAGGGAGCTAAAAGGGAATTTAGTGTAGTAAGTTTTACTTTAGAAATAATAAATATATAGCGTTTATAGGGCTAAAAGCTACCTTTTAAGAAGCACCTTTACTATAATATTATAAACCTAAATAGCTAATTTATATTAAAATAAATACCTTTACCTTTATAATAGCTAGTATTATCTCTTAGCTAAATAATAAAGGGCAATACTACCCTATAGCGTTTTAGTCTTAGAAATTTATTAATATAAAATAAAACTATAGTATAGCTAACTAAAAGCTCTTTACTATAGTAGAATCCTTTAAGTACTAATAATACTATATTAAAGGGGTTATAAATTTTATAAAGGTTTTATTAAACTACTATAACCTATAGACTTTTATAAGCTAAACTAAGCTTAATAGTTAGTAGGCTAAATAGTATATATTCCTTAGCCTATTTTATTTTATTATTAAGCACTATATAGAGAAAAGTAATTTAGTAGATATACTATTAAGAAGGCCTAATTATAAAGATAAGGCCCTAATAAATTAAAAGATATTACTAAAGTTATAAAAGAGATTATTGCCTTATAAAGAATTAAAGGTAGTGCTTAATAGTATATAATAGCTTAGTAAGATACCTTTAAGGATATATTTAGTTTTAGCTACTAAAGCTAGTTTTATAAAATAAAACTCTATTACTTAAATAGCTAAAGTAGCTATTAAAACGCTAGCTAGGGAGTAGGTAAAACTAAGCAATTTTACTATAAAAATTACCTATATTTAATATATTAAAACCTAAAAGGTTAAAGAGGCTACTATATTATTTAACCCCTATAAGAATTAAATATATAAACCCCTTACTAAACTACTATAAAAGGCTTAGGAGTAGAACCTAAACCTTAGAAAAATTACTAAAGATATAGTCCTAGGAAATTAAGGCAAAAAAGCAAGGATATAGTAATATAATATAAGTAGCCTTTTACTATATTTTTACTATATAAAGACTAGGTAATTATTCTATAAAAGCCTATTCTATAGTAAGAGCTTCTATAGCTATACTATAATAATTCCCTAGCTAGTTATTTTAAAATTAATAGAACTATAAAGCTTCTATATTAGGTATACTACTAGCTAGCTATAAAATAAGCTATAATAAAGTATATCTCTAGTTATAGAGTATACTAATAGGTAGTTACTAAGAGGCATTGCTTATATAGTTACCTTAAATTACTACTAATACTATAGTAACCCTAGGTAGAGATATTTATAGACTTTATTATAAATTTACTAAAAGGATTATATTATAAGCAATAGGTTAATACAATCCTAGTAATTATAAACTAATTTACTAAGTATATAGTATTCCTACCTATAACTATTAATATTAATATAATAAACCTTATAGAGATCTTCTATAGGGAAATTAAATTATAGTTTAGGGCTACTAAGGGTATTATATTAGATTAAGGGTCTATATTTATAAGTATATTCTAAAGTAATTTATACTTTTACTCTAAGGTTAAATAATAGTTATTAATAGTATTTTACCTCTAAATTAATAAGTAAATAGAAAGAACTAATTAAGTACTAAAACACTACTTATAATGCTTTATTAGTAAGTATTAGCTAATATAGCTAGCCTTATTACTATAGGCTTAATTTATATATAATAATACTATAAATAGGACTATAGGGTAGGCGCTTAATTATACACTCTATAGATACTACCCTAAGTTTTACTTAAGCATTAAAGGTAAATCTCTAAATAGAAATATACCTAAAGTAGAGGTATAAATATAAAAACTTTATATACTATAGAAAAAAATAGTAAAAACATAGGAAAAAGTAGTAAATATATAAGCTAAGTACTATAACTAGCACTACTAACTAATAATATTCTATAAAGGTAATAAGGTCCTATTATTTACTAAGAATATATAGGTTAAATATATAAAGAAAAAGCTAAACCCTAAATTCTTAGGACCTTTCTATATTTTACACCCTATAGGGAAGTAGGTATATTGCTTTAAATTACCTAAGAAATATATATAACTTTATAATATATTCTATATTAGCCTACTAAAGCTATAGTATAAAAGAAGAGAAGATAGAGAAAGTATAATAACCCTAGACCTAGAAAATAATAATAATAAATATAAAGTTAAGGAGATTAAGAATAAGAAGATTACTAAGAAAGGCATATACTTCCTTATAAAATAAAAGGAATAGCTAAGCAAATATAACTAGTGAATTCTAGAAAATAATATCTTAGCACTAAGGCTTATTACTAACTTTTATAAAAAGAAAATAAATAAAATAATTTATAAGCAATAGCCTAGTAATTAGATATAGAGTTAGTAGTAATAATAAATTTATTTTATAAAAAAAAAAAAAAAACTATTTATAGTAAGGGGGCTACTATAGGGAATAAATTTATAGTGGCCTTTATAAACCACTAAGCTAGGCTTATGCCCTTAATATAACTAATATAAAATAATATAAATTAAATTACTCTCTTTATACTATAAAAGACCTACTTAATAGTTACTACCTAGGTAGTATATCTAGCCTTACCTAGGTATAAATATAAAAGAGTAGCATTATACTATATTTTATTATTAGTAGTATTTTAGAAAAAAAGCATAAGTAAATATTAAATAAATATAAAGAGATAATACTTACCTAAGGGAAATATAAAGAGAGATAATATACTATTTAGAACTAGTAGCTAGCTAGTATATACTAATTATATAAAACTTATGCTTTTTATTATAAGTATTAGTAAAGGATTTTACTATTATATTAGTATATATACTACTATATTTTTAGCTATACTAATTAAGCTATAAGCTACTTAATATACCTACTTAGTGTAGTTAAAACTATATAGTAAAAGAAGAGATATATAGGTAAGTTACTATTACTAGTCCTTAGTAAAAATATACTTCTCTATAGTAAGAGAAGGGTTATTATTATTTACTACTATATTTAAATTAAAAACTAATTTAATAGCGCTTAAAAGGACTTCTAGCTAGTAGTATATAGAGAGGCAGTCTTTTTAGTTTCTTTATATTATAAGTATAGCTTACTTATAGTATTAATAATTACTATAGATTTAAAGGGTTATATATATAGTATTATAAGTATTATTATACTTTTAGCATTATAGATAGTGCCTAAATAAATAAAAAGTAGTGTTAATAAATAAATTAGCACTAAAAGCATAGCTAAGTGCTATAAAGATAGGCTTAAAGGGTAGGCTTTTCTTAAAGTTATAGTAGCTAGTATATATATAATAAGTATATATATATAGCTATATAAAAATTTTCTTAAGAATAGTAAAAAAGAGTAATATTATAATAAATTAATAGTAAAAGTTAATAGAATAAATAAAAAAATAAAGGGAAATACTAAGTTTAGGGTAAGGAAAATAAATAGAAATAGGGAAGGTAAAGTATAATAGAAGTAAAGAAGTAGTAAGAACCTACCTTATTTATAGGTAAACTATAAAGGGGAGTAATCTAATTAAGGTATTATTTTATTTATTTAATTAATATTAGTAGTTATAATTAGATATTATTATTATTATATATTACTACTAATTAGCTAGCAATAAGCAATGCATATTATTTATTTTAATTATATACTAAGGATACTAAATAGGGGGGTTAGATAGAGGACTTAAGGCTACATTATAATATAGCTACCTATATATCCCTCTTAAGATGCTAGTAAAAGGCATAAGTAGAATATATACTACTAAAACATTAGCCTAAGGAGAGGGGCAATTATAAGGTCCTGTTACGGACTGGCCTAGAGGCGTCTGCAATCTAGCGTTAATAGTGTTATTATTATTCTTAAGGAGAGAAAGGAAACACAGTTATATATAACCTTACCCTACTTATATATATAGGTGTTGCTTAAGCTTATACTCTATAGGGATATATATATATATATATATATATAATAACTATTTAACCTTTTCTATAATCTAAGCCTATAGCTTAAATCTATTATATAGCCCCTCCTTAGCATATAAAATAAGAGAATAAAAGCATCTAAGGGAAATAAGAAACTAAAGCTATATAGCCTAGGTTATAGACTAATATAGCACCTAGTTAGCAATATTATTATTATTATTAGCTAGAGAATAGCCCTTATACATAGCCTATACATAGTAATATACTAGCTAGCGCCTAATTACTATATAATTATAATATTAATATTATTATTAATACTAACTATATTTTAATAACTTATATATCCTACCTTTATTTTAATTCTACTTAATTTTATATTAAGCTTAATGTTTATTATTATTAGTACTAGCTAACTATCTAAGGAAAGTATAAAGAGAAATATCCCTCCCTTTCTTATATAACTATTATTTCCTCCTTCCTTACCTATTACTATTCTCTATCTATTCTAACTTTATATTTACTATCTACCTACTTATATTCTTACTTTATTCTTTTTATTCCTAGCATTATACTTTCTTTATAATTAAAATATATTATATTTATAGCTATTAATATCTCTCCTTCTCCCCTACTACTACCCTTAGGCTAAACTAGCCCTTAAGAATATATAAATAGGTATAACCTTAAGGGCAATTTAAATACTGCTTTATTTACTACTAAAAACTATTAATTCCCTTATAATCCCTATAGTAATAATATAGTAGTTAAGGGTAAGTTTTTATATAAACTAAGCCCTAATAAGTATACCTACTAAAAGTATAATAAGTCTTAGCGTAAGTATATTTAAAGGGTATGCCTATATACTATTAATTCTAAGCTTTGCTATGCCTATAAGTATATAGTTACTATAATTAATTATAAGGAAGCTATTACTATATTTAGCTAAGCTACTGCCCTAGGCCTAAAGGCTAGATATATATACCTTACCTTTATATATTACCTTACTACCTAATAATACTATAATAAGCATAACTATATAAAGTAATACCTTACCTAAGAGAGTAGCTAGGTAATAATAGCCTTGCTGCCTTATTACGCTTAGTATAGCTATAAAAATGCCTATTAATAACTATTCTTATCCCTCTCCACTAACCTACTAGGTTTTAATATTATATAGAATTTATACTAATCTACCTATATTATCTCTACTACTACTACTATTATTTAGTAGTATACTACTTTTATATTAGCTACTATAACTACTTAATAATTTATAATACTTATATTTAAGGCTCTAAACCCCTTACCTTTATATCCTAGTAGCCCTCTAAGCCTACCTTTATTTTAAAACGCTTTTATTATAGGTTTTTAGCTAGTTTTCTCTAGCCCTACTTATACTACTACTCTTACTATATAAAATAATTATACCTAAGCTAGCCTTACCTCTTACTTAACTTATACTACTATTACTATTATTACCTTTACTATAGAAGAACTTTAAATACCTTAGGCTAATTTTATATATAGCTTGCTTATAAGCTAATACTTTTTAAAATGTATCCTTAAATATATAAGCACTAACACCCCTTATGCTTAGAATTCTATACTAATTATTTCTATATTTATATTACCTATACCTAAAGAAAGAAGAAGCTAGTTCTCTATATTCTTTATACTTAAATAGTATTAATCCCCTATATAGCATTCCCTTCCCTTATTTTAGCATTAGCTTATTACCTAGCTTTAGACTATAATATACTAAAAGACTTATATTCCCTAGCCCTATTAGTACTAAGCCCTTACCTAATTATTACCTTTACTAAACTACCTACCCCCTAGGTTATTCCTACTATTATTTATATTCTATATAGTTACCTAGCTAGCTTATTATTAACTAGCCTATATCCACTGCCTAAATATAGCTAAAGTACTAGCTATAGTGCCTTCCCTATCTTGCCTTATTACTACTTTTTTACTTTATTAACTCTAAATTTAGCCTATCCCCCTTGCTAGGGATACTATACCTATAATATTCTCTATTTACATACCCCCTACCTAGCTATAGAACTTAAGGAACTCTACTATTAATATATTTAAAAACTTTACCTTTAATGTATTTAAAAATAAATAATACTACTACTATTAAGCATTTTATAATAAAACTAATTACTATCCTTAGTATTTATTCTATCTTACCTTAACCCCTTTAACTAGCTTAGGTATAGCTTAGCTTAATTTAATAAGAATTTCCCTCTTATTAAACTTTAATTTTAAATTAGCCTCTAAAGAGAGCCTATCTTTACTACTATTATCTATAGAGAAAGCCTATACTATAACTAAGTAGGGTTCTATACTAGTACCTAACTATCCCTTAAGTAGTATAATACTAGGGTTATATATAGAGAAAGATAAGGATTAGGGTTAAGTATAAGCTAAGTTTAGTTTAAGCATTAAATAAGAAGGTTAGAGAAGATTATAATAGCTTTAGTAGGGCACCTAGGGGATAAATTATTAGTAGAATTATATATAAGTCTAATATTAGTAATAGTATTAAATTTAGTTTTAAATTACACTAGGAAATACCCTACTTTAGGGCTATTATTTATTAATATATTACTATTTTAAGCCTTAAATTATACTAATACCTTAGTGTTTTAAAAGTTCTTTAGTAGTTTTTATATAAATTAAATATAGCCCTACTATTTTACTAAAATATTTTAGTATTATCCCTAGCCCTAGGTATTCCTTATAGCTAATATATCTTTTACTTTATATTTTACTAAGTTAGGGTCTCCCTTTACTAAGTTTAGGTAAAGGCTAGGATAGAAATCCTTTAAAGCTTAGAATAGAAGTAGGTTAGTAGCTACTTTTTCTACTAAATCTATATAAAAAATAGAGTATATACTCTAAGGGATATTTAAATAAATAGTTAGGGAGGTTAGGGTTGCTACTACCTTATACTTAGCTATAACCTAGTTTAACTTATAGCTTAGGTAGTTAGTCTTAATATTCTAAAGACTAAGCTATATTATATCCCCTACTTAAAAATATTTAGCTAGCTATTATAACTTATTTATTATATTCTATTATTACTATTAAGTAAAGTTAATAGCTACTTATATAAGTAAGGTGCCTTTTTAGAGCTAGTTTAAAAAGGCTATAGCCTATCCCTTTAGAGATATATTGCTTTATACCTTTATTATAGTATACTAAACTAATTCTATATTATAACTATATAAGGCTTAGAATACGCTAACTCTTATAATAAAGGATATATAGTTATTAAGCATAACTTAGTAGGCTAGTAAATAGGCTAGCTAGTTTAACTAAGAGAATCCTACTATAACTTAAAGCATTGCCTAAACCTTTTAATTTGCCCTTTCTATACTACTATCTATTTAGAGGTAATAGGTAGTGAATAATAGTTATTTTATGCTAATAAGCTTATATAAAGTAAACTAAAATTGCCTAACCTAGTTAGAGCCTTAATTAGAAATAATTTTATAAAGAAACCTATAAAACTACTATTAATAGGACTTAAACTAGTTTATATATACCTTAGCTATTATACTATTTATAGCCTTAACCTAGATAAATTTAGATAACCTATTAGTAATTACTATAATATACTAAGGAGAATCCTTATTAGCTATAGGGAGGTTTATTATAAAATTCACTAAAATCTAGAATTAATACTAGTTTAGGGCTAGAATAGGCTTTAGTAGTCTCTACTAAAGTTATTTGCTTTTCTACCTCTTAATATAGTAATAATTCTATATAAAATAGGCTATATTTAAAAATATACTATTCTAATAAAAGTCTTATAATAGGGCCTAGAATATAGTGTTTTAACTTAGGTGCCTTAAGAGAGGTATACTATATATATACTAAATAAGTATAGTTATTAGGGGCTTAAACTTAGGAATTTAAAGCTAGCTTTAGAACTAAAGGGCCTTATAGATATTTAATATATAGTTTATTACTTAATATTATATTTCTATATTTACTAAGAAGCATTTAGCTTTAGCCTAAATAGCCTTTAGCTTAGGCTAATAAGTAATATTACTCTAAAGGGATTAATTTTATAAACTTTATAAGTATTTATTTATAAAAAGTAAATAACCTATTAGTAAAGCGCTAACTAAGCTATTAGTAAATAAAGGTAGGGTTATACCTAGCTTAGGCTAAGTAAGCTTATTATTCTTTAGCTTATTTTTTTTCTTATTATTCTTTATAACTAAACCTATAGCTATATATACTATACTAAGGAGTTTTATAAACTAGTAAAGGGGCACTATATATCCCTTACTATTTTAATTTTACTAGAAAAAAGCATTAGAATAGGCTATTTAGGTACTAAGGTAGTACTATAGGTAAAAGTAAAAAAGTAATAGTATTTTAGCTTATTAAGCCTACCTTTTTAATATTTTTTAGGGAGTAGTAAAGTACTTTAGATTTTTATAGTTTATATAAATAGTAAAAGGGTAAGTAATACTATATAATTCTATAAACTAAGCCTTAAGGCAAGAGATAATGCTAAGGAGCTTCTTATTATAAATAGTATAATTCTACTAGGCTAGGGATAAGTAAGTAAAATAGTAGGCTATAGGGTAAAGTATACTATTATTATTATATTAGAAGAGGTAACCCCCTAATGCCTTACTAAAATAGTTTGCCTTTAAAACTATATTATAATTTAAGTCTTACTAGGCTAAAACTAAGTGTAAAATAAACACTAACTTTAGTTATATAAAGGTAGCTATATAGGCCTTTAACTAAATAAATAGCGCCTCTTTCTTTATTAATATAAGGAGAGGCTCTACTAACTTTAAGAAGTTAGAGATAAAATTATAGTAAAAATTTATAAACCCTAGAAAACTATATACTCCCTAAGCCTAGGTTAGGGCCTCTTAATCTTAAATTACTATAACCTTTTTAGAATCTAAATAGACTACTTACCTAGCTTTAATTATAAAGCTTAAGTATTTTACCTTTATTACTATAAAGGTATACTTCTTAATATTTAAGTAAAGGCCTATACTATAAAGTTACTCTAGAATTTACTAAATATAGTGTATATAGTCCTTATATAACCCCTCTATATACATTAGTATATTATTTAAATAGGCTATAGTATATAACCTTAATGTATTCCCTAGGGCATTATTAATATATTATTAGAAGGTAGTTAGTGTGCTTACTAGCCTAAATAGGTAAACTAACTACTTAAATAACCTAAACTAGGTCTAAAAGGCTATTAAGTATTTATTACCCTTTACTATATAAATTTAGTAAAATACTAACTAAATATTTAATTTAGTAAACTATTAAAACCTAGCTAGGGAGTAGAGGGTTTCCTTTACTAATAATAATAAGTAGTAGTTTTAGTTTATAACCTTATTAAAAGCTTAGTAGTCTATATAGAATTACTAGCTAGCCCCCCTAGCCTTTTTTACTAAGAGCACTAAGGCTATAGCTAAAGAAGAAAAAGCTTAAATTTACCCCTTATTTATAAGGTTTATAATTTGCTTTTATATTTTTAATAACTAGTTCTAGGGTATATTATATAGCAGTACCTAAGGTAGGTTTAGAACTATATTATTTAGATTATAATAAAGGTAAATATAGTAGTTTACCTACCCTTAGTATAAGAAAAAAGTATTAGCCTTTTTCTTTTAAAATAACTTAGTAAAGTCCTTTAATTTCTCTAGTAATAAGGCTATAAGTAGCCCCTTTTTATTTACTTTAAAAGCTATACTAAGGATACTTATAATCTTTTATAAGCTAGTTAATAGAAATTAATTACTAATACTTATTTTAATAGCCTAGTAAACTATTACTATATAGACTAAACCTAGTATAGTAGTAGTAAAGTAATCTAACTAATATATACTTAGTAGTTATATAACTAATCCTCCTTAGAAATAAACTACTATTTAGTTCTATACTAGGTATAGCTTAATCTTATTCTATACTAGCTATAGTATACTTAAAATATAGTTATAGGTAAGGCTAAGTATAATATAAGCTATAACTAAAAAGGACTAACTATTAATATTAGCCCTAAACTAAACTAAGTAAGTAACCTAGGGCCTTAATATAGGCCCTGCTTTATAATAAGCTAAAACTACTATAACTATTATAATTCTATATAGCTAAGGTAGTAAGAATTATTTTAAGCCTAACTTTTAAATAGCTTATTTGCTTATAGCTATAAAACTATTATAATTACTATTTACTTAAGCTTTAAGGAAAGTTTAATTATTATAAAGAAAGAATAAAAGGAAGGGTAGTGCCTTTATATTTAATTTAATTTCTTTATAATCTTTATATTTTATATTTAATAAGTAGTATAATAAGTATAATACACTATTAGGCGCCCCTTTACTAAAACTTAAGCTAAGGGGTTACCTTTTTTTAGCCTTAATTTATTTTTCTTTATAGCTAAGCTAAAGTCTTTAACTTTATATAATTAAATGCCTACTTCTATTTATAGCTATAGTATAAAATATAACTTATAGTTAGTAACTTAGTGTATAAAAGAACTATACTATAGGCACTACCTATTGTTTTATTTCTTATAGTATATATTTTAAGGGACCTATAGGGCTTAAGCTATATTTATATTAGTAGTATTAAGCTATTAGTTTTACTACTACTTTCTAAAGTTTAAGCTAAAACCTATAGCATTTATACCTATTATTATTATATTACTATTATAGTTATATAAGTAGCTAGAATAATAGCTATTATATAACCTAACCTCTATCTAATAGAAGTTTATATTAAAAGTAATACTATAGTATTTAGTAACTATAGCATTATAATTAGTGTAGAAGACCTTATAGCTAATATATATATTCTATATATCTTAATATAGGGCTATTTAGAGCTTAGTAAGTTTAATTAGATTAGCTTAGTTTAGCCCCCTAGTAAGGGTAAGCTTCTACTTAAATTAAATATAAAAGTTACTAAACCTTTTATACTTTTATTAGTAGAGCTAATCTAACTTAAAGATAGTATACTTTTAGTAATAGGGGTTTAAATAAAGCTTACTAAGGTAGTTAAGAAGCTATTAAGGGTTATACTATACTAAGGCACTTTATTTAAAGAATAGTGCTATATAAGACTAGACTTATAGCGTAAGGCATTAATATATAAAGACCTATTAGTTATAGTTTAAACTAATAAAGTCCTAGTTTATAACTAATTTATAAAATATAAGGCTTTATTATACCTTAAAGAATGCATAAGTTCTGTTATAAAGGCTTCTAACTAGAAGCAGTTTTTATTATAGCTTATTTATTATAGTCCTAGGACTAGGACTAATAACTAGTGTTTCTATTTATTATTTATTACTATTTTAAAGAGCTTATTATAATTATATAAGCTCCTCCTTTTATTATATAAAGAGACTATATAAATACACTAAACCCTCTTTTATAGTATCTCCTCCTATGTTTTCTATTTTATTAAGGCCTAAACTAGTGCTAATTTAGAACCTATATAAAAGCAAAGAAGAATAATAAATATTATAAACTAGCCTAGAGGTATTTATAATTTAGTGTTAATAGTGTTATTATTATTCTTAAGAAGAGAAAGGAAATATAGTTATATATAACCTTACTTTACTTATATATATAAGTATTGCTTAAGCTTATACCCTATAGGGATGTGTGCATATATATACATATATAATGACTATTTAACCTCTTCTATGATCCGAGCCTACAGCTCGAATCCATCACAGGTCCTTATAATATAAGGTATATTAAGATAGAATCCCTTATGCTTAGTTACACTCTTGCTTATAGCAGCCCTTAAAAGACCGCTATATATACAAGGGCTTCTTAGAAGAAGCAAGCTTTAGTTAATATACTAGTTACTATATTGCCTTTGCCTAGCTACTGTATCTACACCTAATAACTTTCTTTAAATACTTTAGAAGAAGAGCTTCTTTATAGCACTATATTAGCTAATTATAATTCTTATATAATTTAAGTAATATATATAATAATAAAAGACTTATATAAAAGACTTATACTCTTATATCTTATCCTTCTTTTAAGCATAAAAGCAGCTTTTTAAGACCTCTTTTTACACTTATAGGCACTATTATAATAATAGTAAAAAGCCTATATTTATTAGTAAACCTATTATAATATAGCATTTAATATAATTACTTTAAGCACCTTACCTAAGAATAAGATTTCTATATAGCTTCTATAGTATAGTTATTTAGCTATAGGGGTAGTATTATAGGTAGTAGGGTGTATTTCCTTACTGCTTTATTATATGCTTATAGCCTTAGTTCTTAGGCATCTAGGCTAAGATTATTTCCCTATATAAATCCCCTAGTAAATTTATCCTCTAGAGGATTCAATAGATTATGCTCTCTTTCGCACACACATATGCCATAATAACCTCGTCTTTCATTTTTATAATGTGACTTCCCCCCGACCGTGATTTCCGTCATCATTAATGTACATCAATATACAACCTATCCTCTTGATTCCGAGAAGACTACACCTGCGTCCCGGCCTTTGTGCCTGTAAATGCGTCTCAAAAGTTACTGAGCCTCCTCTAAGTCATCGAAGTGTGGGTAGATACGGCGGTGCAGCCTTCTCGGCATCAAGCGGATACCTCGGCGTCGCTGCAGGAGCTGCGGTCTTCTCTTCACTGTGTATCATTAAGGGACCGCAGACGGCAACGGAGATGCCGGATCGACACTCGCACTGGTACATGGAATATTTCGATTGCTTTGTTAGCTTCCACAGATAGAATATCTCGTTCTAATGTAGAAAGTTACTAGAACCTTAGCTATAGTGTGCGTTCTGTATAAAGCTTAGGTGCATTGTACTTAGCCTTAGTATGATTGGCGCCTTGGGTCGTTTAAAGAGATACGTACAGTAGAAGTCCGCCTCAGAACTAGTGGCAAGATGTATCAAATAGGGAACTTTTATTCGGCACCCTAGTTTTGTTAACTCGGGACCCATGTTGTGGCACGGATGTGGCGAGGACATGCGATACCGGCTAACCTTAGCAATGTACATAGTAACATAGGTAATCATTGTCTACTCTACATACATCTCCGAACATCTACATACATCTCTAAACAGCTTACGAGGGCTCTTTTTCGCTGCTTGTGAGGGCTCTTTGCCGCTGCTTGTGAGGGCTCTTCGTCGCTGCTTCTAAGGCCTCTTTTTGATGTACATAGCGTTATGGGAAAGCTACATTTAGGTGTATTTTGGTTCACAGCAAAATTTACAGGCAGGCCCGATACCGGCTATGTCACTCTCCTAGCCACAGCATGGGTGCCAAGTTAACAAAACCGGGGTGCCGAATAAAAGTTCCCATCAAATATCAAGAGCCGGCGCTCCAGAAGAACGGACGGGGCTCGGTGTTTGCTTTTGGTGCGAACCAAAGCTTGACCGCGGCTCAGCTTAGTCGGTTCCACGGCACGTGGTCCAAGCATTTATCCGGATCACTGATTCAAGAAATCGGCATACCTGGGTACAGGCAATGTGTGATGAAAAGGGTCATGTTTCGTGCACATAAATGCATGTACAATACACAGCGGAGTCCCATCCAATGAAACAGATATGCATAATGCCACGCAGGCATGGAGATTACTTGACTCAATCCAACGAATTACATGCGAAGAGAGAGTTCCTTTAGAGAAGTGGCGTTCAGTTGCGTGAGTGACGGGTGTAAAATCATATCTGTTGGACTGTAAGTAATGGGCGTGGAGTCATTCAAGTGCTGCTGGAAAACCCATTTTCTTGATAAAGTGCGATCTCACGGGGACACGCTGTGAGACGGGTTCTCCGGATTGCAATTACTTGGGTCGCGCGAATCGCGCGAATCGCGCATTACCGGGAAACTCGGGATATTGATCCCTGTATCACACGCACCCTCCCTTGTATATTAACCGGCGACTCCTCATAGACAATAAGACCCCTCTGTCATAAAGTCCTGCAATATCCCTCTCTTCGTTATTTATGCCTTTTCTTCTCCAACATTTTATACACGCAACTCTAGTGCAACGCTACTCTTTATCGTAAGTCTCGCCACCTACACTCCCCTTCCCTTCCCCCTTCGTACTGGCCTCCTGGCCACTGCTCCAAACCTTCTTTTCCTGTCAATTTCTAATCAATCCCGGCTGTTATGTTAGTCTCTAAAATGAAGTTGATCGCCGTCACCGCCCTCATGGCCGCAGTGCCCGCCCTCGCCTTTGACTTCCAAGTGAGGTGTAGCCAGGGACTCTACCCGCCTCGGGCCACTATAGATACCTTGAGCTTCTTCAACGGCATATATAAGGGGCTCTGCGTCGCCGACAATAATTGCCAGCAATTTGTTGTGCCGGTCGCTGAGGATGCCACCTCGTCGTGGCTCGGCGGTTGCCGAGGCTGCCCATCAGGTACTTTGAACGTGGACCCGGTAAAAGACTTCTGCAGCGCATGGCGACCTTGATATGCATCAACGACGGCAAAGTTTGGACACACGATAGGGCGTGATAAGATTTTTACAGGCGGGTCTCTTTATACCTTGAGAGGAACTGTATTTGAAAATGGTTATCGACTTTACAGTTTATATATACTATAAAAATGTCGCTTCGAAATTCAATTGTAAAGTTTATCTGTAAAAGTGTCAATGTTTGTTTTCTCCGAATAAACCTAGTCATTTAAGAATCTAGTACCCTCGCCAGTATGGTACTTTAACATCTTGCATCAAATAGTAGGTCCAAAACAGATTCCCACATCTCCTCTTAGCAATATAGCGACTACAATTGCTGGTGTGTCTAACTTGCGCATTCGAGGGTTTGCAAACTTTGCCGCCGTTTGTGGATCACGCGCCGAATTGACATGCGCGTCGGGTTACACTCGGCCGACTTGGAGCATCTTTGCAGGAAACGCGCATAAGCTAGATTGAAACATACTTTTACACCTGAGACGTCCCTGCCCAAGGTTCTTATATATGTACGAGCGAAGGAGCCTTATGGGCGCAGAGGAAGAACTTGGATAACTAGAGAAAGAGGGCATAGCAGAATGAAATAAAAACAGGAGCTAGACATTCCTCCTGCCTGGTGGACTGAACGCAACGAAAGAAGGACAATTTCATGTATAATACACCTTTTTATTTTAAAGAGGTGTATAACTAGGAATTCTATTATCAAGAAGCCTGATCTTTACATAAAGAAAAATTTTTATCCACGACATGTCTTGAAATAAGCATCGTTTAGTGCTTTAAAGTAATAGATATACCATTATTGAGTGCTATAGCTTCTTCTTTATTTGCGCATAGACCGTCTTCAGGTGTAACCTCGTCGGTCACGACTCCGCAATCCGGTCTCTTAACTCTTCACCCCTATATCAGTTTACCTCGCTCATTACAATGCCCATGAAATGATTTTACAAAGTATCGAGCCCCCTCCGTAACAGCCGATCACACATGACACTACACGAGGCTGTTAGCCATAACGCTGCATAATCATCTCTTCGTACCGTAAGTTCCAAACAAACAATTGATTAGCAAACAATTCAGCACAAGACTGTATACCATCAGAACAAACCGCCTCTCCTTCTGCGTATAAAGTCCAATGATACACCCACCTTTCTCCTTTGCTTTTCACTTCTCATGTCTCTTACATACAACATTGGTATCACATCACTCCAATTGTGAGTCTCAGGACCTATGCTCCTTCTCTCCTACGCCATCCACTCTTTACATCAATTTCTAACCAACCTCCACCTTTCTTTAGTCCTCAAGAAAAGAAACCAAAATGAAGCTCGCCATTACTGCCCTCCTCGCGGCCGCTTTGCCCGCCTATGCCGGTTGCGACTATACGATGAAATGCTACGATGAGCTCTATGCCGGCACGCCGCAGTATAAAAGAGTCCGCTTTGCCGAACATTATTCAGATGTCTGTCTCCGCACTTACCAATGTCAGACATACCTTGCGCCGGGGCTTCAGAGTCGTCCTGATGGAACAAACAGAAAATATTGGATTGGTTATTGCAAGGGCTGCCTAGAATCTTATGGCAAAATTGTTCTTGACGGTGGAGAGTGTGTTCTGACTCAAAAATGCAGATAAACATTGTTAGATATCCTTTTTATTTTCTGAATTATATCTTTGTCTTGAATAAATTTATATAAATGTATCGTTTTTCACTTAATGATATAGAAAGAGGCAGTCTCCCACCTGAATTTTATATTTCAGTACATTCTTTGTTTCTCCTGGATCCTACTGTAGCAGAACATGCAGTGTGTACTCAAAACGAAAAAGGTTTCGACCTACATACCTATTTTCTAGTACGCATACCTAAATTAGCACGCGCCATAGCAAAAAGCGCCGAGGCACAAAGCACCACTGCGGTGAGCCAATGCACGCAAAACAAAATAAGGTCACTTGGTTTATCCGTTCTGGGTAAAGTTGGAAGTTGGTGCTGTGCGCTGAAGAATCCGCGGCTGTGCGTTTACGGAGTATCCCGTTCAGCGCAACGAGTCGGGGCGGCCGTTCGCATTGACGTCGCACGATTATCCAGGCACCCAGGATCTTGACTCTTATTACAACGCCACATCGATTTCCCTGTCCTATGCACAGTATATTATCCAGCGGCTCTAGGGCCCCCCATGCGTATAAAAAGTTTCGTTATGTACATGTATGCTTTTCCTTGTCGTTCTTCTGCATCAACCTTTTATTCTGTCTACCATTGAAAAAACATTGATTCTATTGTAAGTCTGTCACCTGTAATCCCGCCCCTCCTTTTCAGTCTGCAATGCCAATCCGTCTACTCTTTTCCCATCAATCTCATGAATTCCTCCCCCATCATAGCCTCTACAAACAAGAAACCCAAAATGAAGTTCGCCGCCGTTGCCGCTCTTCTCGTGGCCGCCATGCCTACCTATGCCGTCTCCACCGACTACACCATGACGTGCCACGACGATCAATTCAGCGGCATATACAAAGGGGTCCTCTTTGGGCAGAAATATAGACAACTCTGTGTCACCATATTGCACTGCCAGACCTATACTACGCCGTGGCCCGTCGTCGGCAACAAAGAGCTGTGGACAGGAGAATGCAGGGGCTGCCGAGAGACGGCGAACAGACTGTCTTGGAAGGGATGCACCCTGCAGAAAAAATAGATGTTTCTTTCTTTTGATAAATCCTTTTGATAAAGCACTTTGATAAAGCACTTTGATAAAGCACTTTTTTGTAGAAAAAAAGAAACATTTGGGCCTTGGACAATTAGGCATAAGGGTCGTAATAAATCCGGGAAGGGATTTTTTTTTCTCGGACGAGACAGGGAATAAATTGATATTTCTTTTTTTAATTCTTTCTTACTTTTACTTCCTATTTGCATTAAATGATAATCTACCCATTGATTAAGCCGGGGCGGCCAGTCACACGGATGTCGGGAAACAATACGGCCACCCCCCTCTCCCTCCCGCAGCCATTCTCTCGCCCACGCCCCGCCATGCATTTTTCGGGGGTGTGTTTTGTGCTGCGGTGTCTGGTGCTGGAGGCTAGGCGTGCAGCAATCTAACCGGCTAGCGAAATGCGGCTAGTCTCGTCGGCATAGCGCCCTTGTCACAGCGTTGACTAGCAATACTCGAAACGTCGAATCTCGAATCTTAAAACCCCACGTTCATTTTCCCTGCCGGTCTCCCCGGCCCCCTGTTCCTACTTTCATGTATAAAAAGTCTTATCTTTTCTTCTTCTGTTCAAGCCTTGATCCTTTTCCTTCTTCAACCTTTACTTATATCACCTTAGGAGAACATTCACATATTGTAAGTCTATAACATATACCCTCTCTCTCATTTCCACTATTTCAATTGGTGTACTCCTTTCTTTTTACTTATCTAATAAACTCCTTCCCTATTATAGTCCAACAAAAGAAACTCAAAATGAAGCTCGCCGCCGCCACCGTCCTCCTCGCGGCCGTTGTGCCTGCCCTTGCCACCAACTTTGTCATGTACTGCCCCGCCGATATGTACAGCGGCATATATAGAGATGTCCTTTATCTGAAACACTACAGAAACATTTGCCGCGACAACTTGAAGTGTTCGAGCTACGAAACGCCAGCTCCCAACCCTGCCAACAAAAACCAGTATGTTGGCGCATGTCGGGGCTGCCCACCGCATGGGCCCAGGCCCGATTTGGGGGGTTGCACGATAGTGGGAAGGTAAATGGATATCTTTTGGGTTTTGTCAAGCAACTTGAAACATTAGGGGAAAGGGGTATACAAGAATGACATTCAGAAGGGAGATATATGTAAATATTAGGGACAAAGGGCAATGTATTGACATCTTTTCAACTGTTTTAACTTTCACTTACTCTCTGATTCGGCCGAGAATTCGCATTATTTCCGCATATCGATCTTTTTCATGAAGTCATAGACTAAAGTAGGGAGAAGTCCTCAATTGTCTAAAAAAAAATAAAGAAGAAACCTTTCTATACAATCTACCTTCTTCTTTATCTACTTTTATGAAAAAAAAAACAATGAAAAAAAAAAAAGATGACTTAATACATTCTTTATCCCCTTGGTGCCCATAAGGCTACACTTATGTACCGCCTATGTTTAATTGAATGCCTTTTTAGGAACATCTAAGTACCTAAGATGCGCTATAAATAATACGGAGTCCTATGTACTGTAATGTACTCTGCTACTTATATTCTATATAATTTAGTATATATATAAGGTACCCGCGATGTATGCATTCTTATTGGATAATAAAGAGGGGAAATATAAAAATGTAGCCTTATAGGCACCAAGGGGATATGTTAAAAACAAGTATTTGGCCAAAAACAACAACCTATATGTATATAAAGTACCTCAGCTACCTATTTTTCACATGAAGTATATTCTTGTGTTATATGCATTGGCATATATTGGCTACCTCTATTGTATAGCTTAATTCTAGTATATCTTTCTATACCGCATTCTACCATCGTGCGTTTTGATCCACTGGAAAAAGGTATCGGAAACCTGCTAGTATACGTTGAATCATCCGCTGCGCGTTTATTTGCTCGTGCTTAAGGGTGCAAATCTGACTTCTATTATACACATGTCACCTCTCCTTTTTATGCAACAGCTAGCTATCCGCCATTCTTTAGCAAGGGCGTAGCTTGCTTCTACAAGTATGTACATACGTGCTCCTCTGACCTGCTACGGCCTTGTGCCAGGCGCGTTCTACTATTGCTGCGCCCGTCACGACACTTGTAGCGTTGTAGGATAATTCGAGGATTAGACTATATATGCAACCTCTCTGGGCACAACCAGCCGAGGCGGACGTGGGATCTTGTTACGGTCCCGCAGAATCCGTCATGGTAAATGGAGAATTCTGCGAGGGCCTCACAAGAAAACAACCATCTTTGACCATACATACATATGTACATACACTTGACTTGTGTGTTCTTCATTCTTGGGACCTTTACGTCTCATCGCGGATTGCGCTGATGCCTACGCCTGCGTGGTATCCAGCACGTAACAGATCTTGAAGCTTAGAACCCTATTATATTTATTTCCGTCTCTTATATTCTATGTAGTGCCAGAACGTTAAGGCTGTGATGCACGAAAAGACACAATAGTGGGACGCTCTAATCTCGTTTTGTAAACAAAACTCCATATAAAGTCATGGATTTAACTCCGTCAAAGACGGTTCGTGAGGTTTTTCATATACTATGCTAGGCTGCGTAATTCCGCGTAAATGCCTGTAATAAGCTTAAATACCGCTTACAAAAATACATTCTGCGCAAAGTTTGTGTTTGTAAATGTAGGAAGGGGTTACAAAGTCAGTAGTATTTTACGCAACAAGTTTGTGCCTGCTATTAGCAGCAAAAAAGAGGCCTTAGAAGCAGGGGCAGTGGGACAATCAATTCAACCCCTGAGTCTCCCTGGACAGTACAAAGTTAGCACCCCATAGTACTCCATATACTATAAACCAGTTTGTGTCGTTTCGTGGATCACAGCCTAAAAGTCCCCCCCCTCCTTTTAGCGTATATGAACCCTTGTAGGTGAAGGTGTGAGCATGTCTATTAGATCCTATGGAGGATGAAAATTCTGGGGTCTAAGTATGTAAGATGATCTCGAGCCAGATGCCTGAGAAATGAAGCTACAGATATAGATGCAAAGGAGCGGTGACGAAAGAGGTTCCGGCAACGCCGGCGACCTTGCCGACCACAACAGCACAATATCCTCCTTTCTTCCTTCTTCTTTCCCCTCTTTACTTTTTCTTTTTATAGACCTCATCTTTATGTCACCTTAACAGAAGATTATTCTATTGTAAGTCTACATGTGTTGTATACTATGGTATCAATCTAGTGCTATGCTTTTTGTATGCGAGTTTGCAGCAATCTCACCAACCAGCGGAATACAGCTTGTCTTTGTGGACGAATGGCACCGGTCGTCTACAACACATACTCGCTGTTTGGTTCCTGCTATCCTAATTTATTTACCCCTCTTCTATCAATCTAACAGGTTTTCTCTTATTATAGTCTCGAGAAAGAAGCTAAAAAATGAAGCTCGCCACCGTCGCTGCCCTCCTTATGGCCGCTGTGCCTACCTATGCCTCCGACTATACCATGACATGCCCTTCGTTTCATCTCAAAGCCGGCGACGATTTAGCCACCTTCATGCCGCATTACTACGAGCAAATGTGTATCGAGGTGCTCTGGTGTGAAAGCATCACTAGGCCATTGATCGACCCTACAAAGGCTAATCAGTGGATTGGTACATGCATGAACTGCCCAACCGAAGAAAATGACTTCTCTTTCGCGGGATGCAGTATGCATAAGATCTAAACGGAACTATACTTAAGATCTAAACGGATCTCGATTTTGTTTTGTTTCATTGGGCAAACTCAGACAGGATTAGAGTTGTAGCGTTGTAAAATAAGTTGAAAGGATCGGACTGTTAATGCAATCTCGGTGGGTACCACGAACCAAGGCGGTCGGTCATACGACTGACCGGAAACATAGGATCGTGAAGCTTAAAACTCCATATAAAATTCCATATTAGTTTCCCTCTCCTATATTATATGCAGTGCCTATAAACTTAGTTGCCCCTTCGGCCCGTTCCTCCACTATATATAAAAAGCATCTTCTCTTCTTTTCTTTTTCTCACCCTTACCAAAATATCATTGCAAGTCTACAACCTATGCTCCCTGTTTAGAGTCGCTGCTATCCCAATATTCACTTGCCCTTCTTCTATCAATTTGAATAATTTGTCCCTTATTATAGTCTCTAGAAAGAAAACCAAAAATGAAGCTCGCCACCGCCGCCATCCTCGTAGCCGCCATGCCCGCCTACGCCGAGGACTACACTATGCTATGCCCTGATAGTGTCCTCGGGCCGCAGCACTCGTTGCGCGCTGCGGACGTGTTCATAAAAATTTGTCGCCAGGGTTTCCGCTGCCAGACCTTGATGGGGCCAGGGCTCGACATCAGAGGGCAATGGATTGGTGAATGCAAGGGCTGCCGCTCATCTGGTCTGGATAAGTTCGTGGTGGACCCAGGCTGCACTATGTACAGACACTAAACAAGAGGAGATGGAGAGAATTGTTTACCTGACTCGAAGACCGAGGGCCCGTGGCCGTATTAGTGCACACTGAGTCGGGGCGGCTGGTCACGCGAATCTCCGAAAACGTAGGATTTGATGTTTGATGTAATTAAAGCCTGTATAATTTATCCGGTGCCTTGAACATTGTCAGCGGCCCCCCTCGTACCTCCCACCCTCTTTGTGTATAAAAAGCCATGTCTTTTCATTGTCCAGCTTTCCATTTCTCAAACCCCAGCTTTTCGCAACCTATACTCCCCCTCTTTTCCCTGCTATTCTAATCATCTCACAAGGCCTTCCTCGCCACATACTCTACAAACAAACCGAAAATGAAGTTCGCCATCGTTGCCGCCCTCGTCGGGGCCGCTATGCCTGCCTACGCCCTCAACGACTATTTATTGTCCTGCTCCAAAGACCTCTATAGCGGCACTTACGCTAGGGTTCTCTATGTGCAACTATATAGCCAAGTCTGCAAGGAGCGTCTCGGGTGCAATGGCCAAGTTGTGCCGTCATACGATGCTAAAGATGCGTATTGGGTCGGCCAATGCAAGGGCTGCGAGCCGATTTCGGACAACTTTAACCCGCACGACGACTGTTTCATTGAACAAATCTGAGTAGCATGTCGGGTCAGATGGGTACTCAGGAATAACGCGGAAACGACACCAGTCCACGGGAAACGCGCCACACATTGAAGAAGAGGTCTCATAAGGGAATGCATTGAGTCTATCAAGAGGAATTATGCGTTCTTCACCGTCTGATATTATCTCAAGTTGGCACTGAAGGTTTTGGGGTGTTTTAAGCCGACGCAGTAGATACCTCCTCTGTTCTATATCGGGAAATTTGAAAACAAATGAGTTCTATTACATATAAACTATAAGCAACATTTTGACGTAAAACCCCCCCGTTGATTTCCCTGTCCTGCATCACAATTATATCCGTCTCCTACATATACAGTATAGTATCCGGCGCTTCCGAAGAAACCCCCCCCACCGGTTCATCCCCCGCACGTGTTAAAAGTCTAGTTATGCCTTCTCTTTCTGTTCTCCCTTTCTCAACCCGTTTCACAAATCTACAACCTATTATTCCGGCCCCCCCTTCTCTGCTCATCTACCATCACATAAATTTCAGGCTCTAGAAAGCAAACTTAAAATGAAGCTCGCCACCGTCGCCACCCTCCTCATGGCTGCTGCAATGCCCAGCTAAGCCCTAAGCGATTACACCGCGACATGTCCCGATGGCCTTTATAGCGGCACGCCGCAAGATAAAGCAGAAAGCTTCAAACAGTTCTTTCAACAAGTTTGTGTTGACACGGTCCAATGCGCGTCATCAACTGTGCCGATGCCTGACCCTCATAACGCTCAAAATTGGATTGGTGATTGCAAAGGCTGCCCAGGGAATACAGAGACTATTGATATCCTCGGAGCGTGCAAACTACAGCGCATTCCTTGAATGACTATCATTCTCACATCTACATGGCAGGGAAGGTAAGACCAATCAACTGCTACTCTACAATTTGCGCTAGCATAGAATCCTGAAGTATTATGCAGGAGCCGTAGCTAACAGCCCTGGCAGTATATCGCATGCGATTTAGCCGCTGAGTAGGGGGGCTTGTATCTACATATGTAAATTCATTCAAGGGGTGTCTTATGTACGGAGATTGAAAAGACGTCTCTTGTTTCTTTAAAAAATTACTCAAACATTATTATACATACTATATAGAGCTCTTTGAGTGCAACCTTGTCGAGCACAACCATCCGGGGCGGCCGGTCGCACCAACTCCCGAAACCTCGGGTCTTGGATCCTTACCCCTTGTTACTAATTTCCCTCTCCCACGCATAGTATATTATCCGGCACCTCCTATTAGTCGCCCTATGTATAAAAACTCTCGTTATATCTCCACGTTTTTTCTCCTTTGCTTTTTTTTGTTTCTGATTTCCTCTTTAAACCTTCCTTTTTCCACGACTTTAATACTCCATTCCATGTAAGTCAGGAACCCTATACTCTCCTCGCCACACTCCTTCCCTTCCTCTCTCCATCGTCCCAATCCATCTATTCATCCTCCTCATCAATCTCATCATTCCCTATAGTCTCCAAAACAAAAGCAAAACACAAACATGAAGGTCGCCGCCGTCCTTACCGTCCTCGCCGTGGCCGCCGCGCCCGCCCTTGCCGAGGTTGACTATACTTTGACATGCAACACAGCCATGTACCACGGCACCGATCCGCAAGGCTACTTTTCGGATATATACAAGGTGGTGTGCGTCAAAGGTTCTCATTGCGAGGGCTTCAGTACTCCGGCGCCCGCTCCGAACGATCCCGCGCATTGGGTTGGTCAATGCCAGGGCTGCGCGGAAGATCTGAGCCCTTACCAGGTGGGCGGATACTGCACCATGAAGAAGAATTAATTGCACGTCGTTTTGCTTTGGGACATCGAATGGAGGGCGTGTGGAGACAGAATACATGAGAAAGAAGATGTTCTTTTCTTTAGTAGATTCACGCGCTTAGGTTTTTTTTTAAAAAAAAAGAAATTCAAGACCCATTGAACATACCTTGACCTTTGTTTCTGTTCTACCCACTACTTTTATAAAAGAAAGAAAGAAACAGAGAATGAGTTAAATATTCTGACCTCTTTCTTGTGTTTCCGCGCGCTATTTTTCTAAAAAGAAAAATGGAAAAAAAAAGAACGTCAAACCAGCAAGTACGACAACCAAGGTACGCTCCGTCGTACTGCCCTGCAAGCACTAGTTTATACCCCCGAGCGCTGTTTCCAGAACAAGATAGTCTTGGCCATCTTGGTCGAATCGTCATCATGACATGAATGCATTGTCTCATCCGTCATAGAATATAATAAAAACCACGGTCCCATTTCCCTTTCGTTCCCATCCATCACAGACTACCCTTTCGTATCTCCTTTTCAAATATCTTGACTCCCCAGACATCGTAAAACTGCATCGGGCCAATCACCTTGTACCTGAGACGCCACCCGCAGTCCGATTTATCGTCATCATCGTCATCGCTTTCCGAGTCGGCTTCAATGGCATCTGCAGATAGAATGGGGTACTGTGCAGATGCCACGTTGCTTGAGACAGCATGTGCCTTGTCCTTGCCCTTGTCCTCGTCGCGCGTCACGGGTGCCTGCGACGAGGACAAGCATGACGGGGATGACTCTGGTGATGTCTCGCATGGCCGGATGACTCTGTCGACGTGATTGTCTTCCGTTGCGATCCATTCTAGTTTGAGTTGCGGGTGGTGCGACAGATTGTCAACAATGAAGCGGAAAAGCTCTCGCATTACCCATATACATGTATCGTTGTTCTTGAAGTGGAGAATGTTGATGGCGCGCAGATTGACGAGCCCTGAAAAGTATTGCATGAAGGCGTGCTGTTGTAATTATATTTTTTTTTTCGGTCAGCAATTGGGCCTCGATGCTTTCTCATCGATGAAAAGGAATTTTCAACAAAATAAAGGAAAGACAGATGGAGAAGGCAGCCAGCCAGCCAGCCAGCCAGAAACGGAAACCCCAAAATTTAGCACTCACCACTGCATGGATGTTCATGCTCAACGCCAACTCCTCGAGCTGAACACCTCGCGTACATATGAGTATTATAGTCTTCTCGTTGGCATCCCACGTTGGACTCTGGTACTCGTCCTTGATCATCAGTCGCTTCAATGTATGCATGTGTTTCTTGAGCACCAGCCGGCGTATCTGATCAATTGACGTCGCTGATCGCGGCGCAAAACTCTCCGGCCTATACTTCAGGCCACGCTCCAGCATAAATAGTTCCTCCAATATCGGTAGCTGCGCCATGCACGTCAAGAACGATACCGACACATGGTCGGTGTAGACGCTTCGAAGCGCCAGCGGTCGATTCTTCTGCTCCTTAATCAGCATGGACCAAATCGGCGCCTGGTTGCCGACGTTTAAAAGCGTCAATTCTTTGATGCAGGCCACGTCAATGGCTCGTGACAACACGGATGCCTTGACGGGAATCAGACAAATCTTCAGACTCTCAATAGACATTCCTCTTGTATTTCGCTTATATGCCTCTATGCTCTGTTTCGTGGCACTGTCCCTTGTGCTGCGCTCCGTCGGCTTTGCCACCAGCTCCTCGATTTCAGCCTCGAGGATGCGGATCTCGTTGGCCACCTCTACAGCACTTCGATTTAGCAGCGCCAGTTCTGAATCGATAGTGCTATCAAAAAAAAATCTGCTTCCGCTTAATCGCTCCTCACGAATCTCCAAGACTCGTCGCCCAACTCCGCGGACCAGTCGGTGAAGTTGGACGAGCTTTTTCGTGATGGCGTCACGATCAACCTTGACAATGCCGAATTCTGACTTTCTGTCTTGGGGACTGGGTGCAGTGGCAGATGATTCTTCCATTTTCTCTTCTCCAACAACGGCATCGTCATCATCACCAGCATCATCATCATCATCGTGATCCGCGCAATCAGAACAAAAGTTCGTCGTGGCCTGGTTCGAGCCATGATTTTGTATTGTCAGAGGTGTAGTAGTAGCAGAGCCGCAGTCCATCGCAACATCTGCAGAAAATTGCTGGTCATGGAAAACGTCGAAGTGATCTTTTACTATCTCCAAATGTTCAATGTCAATGTCCTCGGGAGACAATTGTGACCAAGTCCTGGATGGGAGGAGTCCGGCGTTCTCTGTCGGTAGTTTTTTGTCCAACCGGTCAGAACTGAGCAGCCTAGGACTTGATGCGCCTCCGAACATGTCTTCTTCTACAAGACAGCCGCCGTCTTCGTTTCGGTGCATGGAGCTCTCGTCATTTTCGACTCTCTCGTCAGGTAGGCTGGAGGTGAACGGCGCCTGTCCCTCGATAGGGGTGGTGTTGTCGACATCGCACTTTGCCTCGGCAAGCTGCGGCTCGCTATCGACGTATTTTCGGGCCGCCCTCTCAATAAGTTCGAGGGCTTCTTGCTGCGATATGGAGAAGGGTCTCGATCCATTCAAGCTAAACATGAATCTAGTCGTAGCTAATCTAATAGCGTCTACAAACTCTCTGCGCGGGTCGTCAGCGCGACCTTCAGAGCCTGTAGGAGTGGCTTCCTGATTCCCATTGCCATCGAACTTGAGTGAGCCGCCGACAAGGTTTAAGGAAGATTTTTTCAACAGTTGGTGCTCCTCAATGTCGAATATCTTTGCAAGAATCGCCTCTTGGAGCTTTCGCTCTTCCTGCGCGCGGAAAGCCTTTATAGGGCCAGTGCCATTATAGTCGATGGCGTTGTTTGATTGAGGATCCTCTTGGGGCTCATCCTCCAGATCGGAATCCTCGACATCGGAGTCGTGCGGCGACTTACGGGCCCGTTGCGCGAGGCTAGAGGACAAGGACAGCTGCAGGGTCTTGAGCGTGGAAAATGACCTCTTCACACAGGTTTGCAGTTCCTCGACAATATCTAAGTTATCAATATCCAAGACAGACAAGCTACTTAGGTCTTTGAAGCCTGACAGAGTGGGAGGATGCACATTTCTGGTGCCATTATTGCCAGTTCTGCCCTTTGGGCGGGGCCTCGACGAGTGTGGTAACAATGAGGGTGGTGGCCCAAGAGGCGGACTGCTGCTGTTAGAAACAATAGAGGACGACGACATGGAGTGACCGTACAACGGCGTAGGCTCGTTCGCGGATGGCCAGTTGCCAGCAGGCTGAGAGGTTGGAGAATCGGTATGCGAATCGGTCGCTGCGGGCAGCGGAGGCGGTGGCGCATAGTAAGAGTCTCCGGCCTGCAGTCGGATATGTACTCTCTTGAGCGTTGTGATTTCATGAAGCTGTGCGTACACAGGTCGACTTAGCTCAATCCGGATATTCCATCTGTGTGAACATGTGTGTCATGGGTCAGTATTGCCGAAGTTCATGATGTGTAGAATCACAGTCAATCTTCATGGCGCTCTTTCTTTCTGTTTCCACTTTTTTTTTCTTCCTTAATCTTGATCAAGGGACTAATGGCTGCCTACCGGAAGGACTCGAGGGACCGGGCTCGCTTCAGAGTCAGGTGTAGTAGGGTATTGAGAAACTTTCCGCAACTAGCCTTGTATAAATATGGTTGGTATGACTGTTCCCCTTTGCGACCAAGACTCAACGTGTCCATGGAAAGGTCCCTCAGGTGTCTGGCATAATTGTATTCGCTCGTGGTAAAAGTGTTGAGACCACCAGCCAGACCGTCGATGGGCGAGTCGAAATGTATGTCGTCCTCGTCCGGAAAGATGATGTGAAAATTGCGGTACAGCTGGGCAGAAGCGAGCTCGTGGAACCGCCTGGACACGAGAGCCAGACATATGAGGTCGCTCTGCGAACACTAGTTTGCACGAAGCGACGAGTCGGTCAGTAATCGATGAAATGATTGAGGGAAAAGACTAAACATGTCGGGCGGGCACGACAATAGGTACTTGGAAAAATCGTGAATGGATTGACGGATGCAGACAAACGGAGCTCAAATGGCAGCACCATAGAATAGAATAATAGAATGCAACGCCTATCATCAAGAACTCACATGGGCAACGATTTCGCGCTGCGTCTCGGCGGGCAGACTGAGAATGGAGGCTGCGGGCTTCGTAGAAGAGAGGCTCGGGGCCGCAGCGAGACTGCCGCTCATTGAAGTCGTCGGCATCTTGTCTGAATTTTCGGTCGGCTGGACAGGAATCACAATACGAGATGATAAGATGGCGGCGCCCCAGCGAATGAGAGGCAGCTGCACGAGGCAGTGAAGATGGCGAAGTCGAGAAAGACGACGACGGCAGAGACGGCAAAGAAGACGAAGAAGACAAGGACGGCGGCGGCGGCGGCGGAGGCGGAGGCAAGCGTGAGCTGCAGGATCCGGAACGCCGTTGCCGTAATGGCAACAGTCCGGACGGTCTGGACGGTCTGGCTGGAGATGGGATCCCAAATATTTGTCAAGTCGAGGTCAAACGAGTTGACTTTCCCAGGTTTCGACTTATGGTGCAAGGGTCTGTCTGGTGAATGGCTGCATCCATCACTGCATCACTGCATGGCATGACGATCCAGATCCACGCCCCACCTCCTGTTTTCTTTTTTCTGGCTTTTTTTAGAAATGACTTTTTGTATTTTTATACTAGCTTTCGTCCGATAAGCTTTTTTTTTTTAAACCCTTTTAGCTTTTTAGGTTTCCCTCTTTTTCTTTCTTAGCTCTTTTAGCTTTTAATTTTGGCTTAATCTTCTATCTAGTCACGGTTATATGGATGATTGTTATGGCGGGTGGGCCACGTTAGTGTCCAGCACAGCTCATCCGCGTTGGAGAACGGGAAAAAAAAAGGAGGGGAAAAGGAGGGGTGGGAAGCGGACAATGGCCAGCATATTGGGATCTAGACGGGGTTGTGCTTGCCCCCAAATCCCTTCTTCACTCCTTCGCTCGTGTCTTGCATATTGAACCATGTTGACAGGCCTGGGCCACGAGACAAGACAACATGGATTCGCGGGAACATGGAACACGGAACCACGGAAGCGCTAACAAAAGCATCATCAGCCCCCATACTGGCCCCCGACTCGCCCCGCTCCCGCATCCCGCATGTGCATCCCGCATGACAATCTCGATTCCTCGATTCCACTGTCAAGGTCACCGGCAAAGGCAAAGGGTGGGCTGTGTCGGTGGCGTAGGCGCCTCGGTTGTGATGCCGTGACGCCGCGATGCCAGGTCGTACCCAGGCTATGGTCATGATCCGAATGCCTAGAATGCCGTGGTGCTGTGAATGACGGGAGATGACGTAAAAGCCGGCAGAGTATCATATATTCAGAATCGCACATGCACGAAGCCGTTGGAATAGAGCGGAGCAGGGTGATGAGGTTGCAAGACAAGATGGAAATGACGAGAGACTGAAGCCCGAACCACTCACAATGGCAAGTGTCTGGTGTTTAATGTAATGCTGGTTTGATTCAGATAATGGCATCGGGCAACAAGCACCGTGTGCTCCTTCCTGTCACGTGACAGTTGTCACATCACAAGCCCATCGTAGCTTAGCTTAGCGTATGTAGGATTATTAATCCTACATTATTTATAGTAAGCACTTATAGTTTAGTAGTAATTACACATTATAATTATACACTACTAGAACTAGACTAGAACTAGATTTTTTATTCTTTTATTATATTTATTATTTATCTTTTAAGTATTATTTTTATATTAGCTAGTACTCTAATAAAATAATAAATTTTAAATATATAATAAATCTACTAGTTTATCTAGGTTAGTAAATAAAAAGATACTATTACTTAGTAATAAAGAAAATTAATTAAGTATTTAGTAATAAATTTTTTACTATATTTTAGTAATAATCCCTATAACTATTTTATTAAGTAGATAGAGAATTATAAAAGATTTAAGTATTTTTTAAAGAAGTAGTAGAAGTTAGTAGAAAAATTTTTACTATTTAATAAGGTTAGCACTTTAATGCCTAAACCTCTAGATATATAAATATAATAAGAACTTCTATTATTACTAATATAATCTTTAAAACTAGTACTATCTTTAAATTAAATAGAAGCAAATTAACTAGAATCTCTAAGACTATAATAAGTATAACTACTAATATAGCAATAGTAGACTTTACTAGACTATAGCTAGAGACTATATATAGGACTTTAAGAGTTATAAATAGATAATTTATTAAGAAATTAGCTAAAACTAGTATATTTATTAAGGGAGGCTATAAAAGTAATAAAGTAGTTTTTCTACCTTAATTTAGTAAATAATATATTACCTTAAGTATATTTACTAAATTAGGATAAGTCTAATAACTTAGCTTAGCTATTATTACTAAAACTTAGTAAGAATAAACTATAGGTAGTAAGGGGTAAAGAGATAGATCCCCTACCTTCTTAAAAGAAGATCCTACTACTTATTATACCTCCTCTATAGAGAGATTATTTTATTTTTAAATTATCTTATTTATTTTAAAATTAATTAGTCTAGTCTTAATTATTAATATATTTCTAATAGTTTAATTAGTTATAAATATTAAGTAGAATAAATTAAAACCCTCCTAATAAACTACTAGTATAATAACTAGCAAACCCTTTGCTAGACTATCTATAGCTAATAATTAATCTATAAATACTAAATAACTTAAAAGCTATAATAAAGTTTTTAGTAAATATAATATAAGCCTAGTTATAATTATAGAAAAATCTAATAAATATAATAGTAACTTAGCAATAAAATATAATATTATCCTAGTAGAATAAAGCTTATAGTTAAAATAAATAGGGTATACTATAACTAACTATTACACTATAGGCTATAGTAGTTTAATCCTAATTAAAAGCTATAAATATTAGCTTTTTTAACCCTAGAGTTAAAGATAATAAGAAATAAGGCATTATAGTGAATTTAAAGTTTACTATAATAATTTATAAGTATATATTAGTATTTATATAATATTTAGAGAATATAGCTATTAGTTATTTAGAGAAAGCTATTAAAGAAGTCTAGATTTTATATTTATATAAATAGGCCTTAAATTAGTATAATTATTTACTTATACTAATTAAGTGTAAGATACTTTAAAAAGCTATACTAACTATAATTTATAAGAGATTTATAGAATATTTTTAGAAGCTATAGTTAGTAGCTTTAAATTAGATTAAAGTAGCTAAATATATATTATAGAAACACTATAGTAGTAAGGATTTAATAAACTTTATTTATAGTTTTTTATAAAATGCCTATATTTATTACTAAGATAATATAATATAGTTATAAACTATCTATTAAGCATTTAACCTTTATATATAGGCTATTATTCTACTACTAACTAAGAATATAATAATAAACTAGTTCTTTATATAGTTAAGGGAATAAAAAATTATAATTACTACTATAACTAAAAAGAAATATAAATAGGTAGCTAATTAATAATTTTAAAATATAGTTTATAGGTTTATATATAGATTATATACTTAGTAGCTATAATATTAATAAGGTTAATACTTATTTAGTAAGAATAATATATATAGTAAATAACCCTATAGTAATTAGCCTTTATAGATATCCCTAAGGTAATAAATAGATTTATATAGTAATTATTAGTAAAATATATAGGGTTTTTAAAGCCGCTTTAGGTTTATATATAGTAATCTACTAACTTAAATAAACTAGCCTATATTAAGACTATATAGATAATTTAATTAGTAGTAGCTATTAATAAATTAAATAATACTATTTAGAGTAGTAGCATATAAGCTATTATTATCTATAGTAGTATAGCTAACCTAAGCTATAGTATATTTAGCTAATAATCTAACTATAAATATAATAAATAAATAGTATATATTATTAATAGAAGAAGTAAGTAGTTAATTACAAGATATTATAAAGATTTATTAAGATATAATAAATATTAATAAATAAGTCCTATATCTAAAGGTAGAATAATAGGATAATTATTAAGATAGTTAGGCTAACTTACCTATTAATAAAAATTAAGGTAACTAAGTATAGTTTATAGGTATATATACACTAGTGTAAAAGTGCTATATATATTTAGCTAAGTTTACTTTAAATAATACTTTATTTAAATATTTATTAGCTAATTATAGCATATAGAGGACTTTAATAGTAGCTTATAATTAAATTTTAGACTTTTATTTTTATATATTATAAGTAAGTATTAGTAAATAGATAGCGTTTAATGTATTATAAAATAACATATAAATTTTAAAATTAGTAGCACTACTGCTATAAAGTATAGAATTAATCTTACCTATAGTTAATTTAACTAAACTATAGTTACTAGTTTATAAATTAATAGTTAACCTATAGTAAGATATAGAATTAGGGTATTTATTTTATGCATAAATATACCTATAATTCTAGATATATCTAGATATTGCAAAGGTTAATAAATAATAAGATATATATTATAACACAGGCTATTTAATTACACTTATAAATAAGATATAGATAGCATGAAATTATTTAGATATTAAAATATATATAAGAGTGTCCCTTATTAATATTAAAGGAATTAGCTTAAATAAATATAGTATAGACTAGTATATTCTATTGCTTATAAACTTTATTAAATAAGCTCTAAATAGTATACTAGTAATTATATTATTTATATAGAAAGTCTTATTAGTTAATTCTTTAGGTGTAAGGCTATTATTAGAAATAGATTATATTATACTAGAAAGAATAAATATACTTATTAGTAAAGGTAAGGTAGTAATAGGCACTTATAGTTAAGTAATAATACTAATAGCTATATAATATATAAAATAAAGAGTAAATATACTAGTTAAAGCTATAGATTTAGTAATTATCTAACTAAAGAATATAATAATTATACTAGTCTTCTATTATTTATTTAAGCATAACTAAGTATTATTTAAGCTAAAAAAGATCCTATTTTTAGGCATTTATATAGTAGTAGTAAATATTATAACTAGAGGGGTTATTATATATAATATAGGCTTAGTGCTAGTAGTAGTTAGATAGCATTAAGATTTAGGCTAATTTAAATTAGTTAACCCTAAGATTACTATATATTTAGTAAACGCTAAATAAAAAGCTATTATAGTAGAAATAGCATTAATTATAGAAGATTATAATAAGAAATATCTAGTAGTCCTAGAATAATTTAAGGGACTAGATATAGTTATTAATAGGGAGATAAAAGTTAACTACTATAATTCTAAGGATTCTAGTAAGTAGAATTAAATATAATAACTGCTTTATAAATATTAGTAGTTATTTATAAATAAGGGATTTATAAAGGTTTCTTTAAAAGAATAAATATAAATTTAAATAAAGCTAGGATAGTAGGATATAATTCTAAAAAAGTATAAAGTCTACCTAGTTAGACTAAATAACTATAAGGTTATAGAATAAATAATAGGCAAATTATTTAGCATAGAAAAGGCATTTTAAATAATTAACTAAGTGCTATTTTTATTCCTAGTTTTTATAGTTTAAACTAGATAGGGTAATAGTAAAAAAGGCTAAATAGTAGTGGATATTAGAGGTTTAAACGCTATGTTATTATTAAATATATATCTAATGTAAAGATAAGATAAGATAATTAGTAAGATAGTAAATACTATATATATTACTATTATAGACACTATATTATTTTATTATTAGTAGTTAGTTTATTTAGATTTATAGTAAGTATTAATAACTATTATATATAATAGTTAGTATATATTTAATATACTAATTATAGGGTATAAGGGATTAAATATATATATTTAATAGTGTATAAATAACCTTTTATAGGATACTATAGGTTTAGCATACTATAATAATATTATTATAGCCTTTATTAGTTTTAAATAGTATATTTAAAATTTATAGAAGGTTTACTAATAATTATTAGAGGCTAATATCTTAATAGGACTAATAAAGATATTTATAATGTACTTAAAAGTAAAGGTATTAGGGAAAATAGTAAATTCCCTTAAAATATTAATACCTACTAAAAAATTAGTAGTAGTTTAATAGTTAGTGTTTTCTAAAACACTTAGAGCATTAGAGTATTTATTAAGCTTTATAGAGGCATTAAGGCAATTTATCCTAAGATATATATCTATTATTAAACCTTTATAAAATTAAAAAATAAATCTATTAAGAATTCACTAAGTTATAAAGGCTAATAAAGTAACTAATAAATCTTAATTACTAGAAGAAAGGTTAGTAGGTAGGCTATTAATAATAGATAAGTAAGTTATAAGGTCTAAGCCTATAAGATATAATTAGGCAAAAGCAATAGGTATATTAACTTCTATAATAGCAGAAGTAAATGCATTTAATGCATTAAAAGTAGTATTAATAAAGCATATAGTCTTAACTTTATTTTCACTAAATTAATAATTATTTATAGATTTTAATATATTAAAATAGGGAATTAGTATAATAGTATATTATATTAAGGATAAAGCAATCCTAAAGCTAGAATTAATAATAAACCTAGTAAAATATCTACTATAAATATTTATACAGCTAATAGCCTTTTTATCTTATATACTATTAGCAGTGGAAAAATAATATTAGTCTATAAAGCTTAAAGTTTATAGGTATATTTAGATACTAAAAAAGTCTTAATAGTAGATTAAAGCTATATAAAAGCCTTTAGTAATTTACTTTATAGACTACTATTTTATAGTAAATATAGTAAGGTAATTAAATATTATAAACACTATAAGTAAATATATAGTAAATAAGAAATTAATTTAGGTAATAGAATATATTAACTAGTTTAATATATATCTAGTATATAAGCTAGGAAAAACTTACCTAATTCTAAATATACTAAGTTAACTAAAGATAATAGTAATAATGCTAGAGAATAGACCTAGTTAGTTAGAGAATTTACTAGATAATAAACTAGAGCTTTAAGAGTGTATTAATATAGCACTATATATATAGTAAAATCTAGTTCTAGCACTAATCCTATATAATACTATACTAATAGTAAATAAACTATTAGTAACTTTAATTAGTATTAGTTTAGAATATAAATAGTAAATAAGATTTAGATATAATATAAATACTATATAGTAATATATTTAGTTAGTCTTAGAATTTAATAATAAGTTACTAGTAAAGAATTAAGTAGTAGTACTATTTTATTAAGAAAATAGGCTTTTATAGAAAAAGACACTAGGGTTTTAACTATATTTATACATTCTAAAGGCAGCTATTTAGAAACTATTTAATTTAATTTATAATAGTAATTATATAAGCTATATAAAGCTTAGTAAAAAAATATAGTAATTTTATATTTACTATAGCCTTTAAATATTATAGAAATATTTAAAAGTATGCCTACTTTATTAAATATATAAGCTAAGAAGATATTTAAAATATAGTAACTTATAGCTATTATTACTACTATTAGTACCTTACTATATAATTTTAATTAACTTCTTACTATCCTTACTAAAGTCTATTAAGAGTAATAATATATTATTAGTAATAGTAAATAAATTTAGTAAATAAGTAATATTAAAACCTTATACTAATAATATTACTACTATAGAGTATATAAGGTTACTATATAATAGGCTCCTTATAGCAAACTAAGGTTTACTAAAGGTAATTATAAGCAATAGAGATAAATAGTTTTTAGTGGTAATATAGAAATTATTTTAGGACTTTATTAGCACTAAATTATTATATTTAATAGCCTACTATCTATAAACTAATAGATAGATAGAGTAAACTATTTAAATAATAGAGTTAGTATTGTGAATATATATTATAAGGCTAGAAGACATTAAAAAGTAGTAGAAAATAATTCCTTAATTATAATTTAAGTTTAATAATATATAGAATATTATAGAAAGAATGCTAAATAAGCTAATTATAGGATTTTCACTAAATAATATAATTTTACTATTATTCCCTAAGTAGCTATAAGTCTTTAATATACTAAAGGAAAGATTATAAGCATATAATACTATTATAATAATAGCTATATAAATAAAATACTTTTATAATAATTAGTATATATTAAGATTTTTTTAGATTAAAGACTAGGTCCTTATTAAATTAAATAAACACACTTATACTATCCTATAAATAATTAGCCTAAAATATAGTCTAAAGTTTACTAGCCTATTTAAGATTATATAGAGAATAGGGAGATTAGTATATAAACTAGATTTGCTAGATATATAGTAAATATACCTAGTTATATTAGTTAATTACTTAAAGCTATTTATAAGAAATAAAAGTGTTAATTTAGCGTTAGTACTAGTTTAAATTATAAACTATAAAGTTTAGTAAATAATAACTAAGAAGAAAAATAATAGCAATAAGACTTACTTAGTGTTTTTTAAAGATTTAGCTTTACTATATAATTAATAAATAATAATGCTAATAATAGTAAGGTTATAAAATAAGGAATAGGCCCTTACAACTTAGTAAATATAAAAATAAGACTAATAGCTATATATATTAGTAGTATAGCTTAGGCTTTTAATAACTTACTTTTTACTTCTTTATAAAATGCTTCTTTTTTCTCTTTTTTCTTCCTTTTTATAAACCCTTTTATTAATCTCTTTTATTATTAATTTCTTTTATTAATAATTTTTTTTATTAAAATTTACATTATAATTTATAAGCTATTAGTATTTAATAGTAGGTAATATATTTATTATCCTTAGGCTATATTTAGAGTTTATATAATAGTAACTACTAATAATATAGATAATAAATTTAAACTAATAGTAATTTTAGTAGTTTTCTAGCTAGAAAAATATAAAGTAGTAATAAAGGGAAATCCTTACTAATAAATATTAATTTAACCTTTACTAAGCAAAATAGCAATAAACTTTTAGCTATTTTTTAATAATAACCTAGTTTAATAACTATTATTTAATAACTTCCTCTAAATAAATCTTACTTTCTAGAAAATAATATTAATACTAAGTAATAGTAACTTAATAAAGTTAATAGCTAATAGTAATATATATTATTAAGTAGCTAAACTAGCATTTTACTAGGTAATTTAGGGCTATAAAAGCTATAATAAAGTCTAACTTTATAATAAGTATACCTAGGCAAATACTAAATAGGTAAATAGAATGCTAGTTAGCCTATGCTAAGGTATAACTAAAATTATATTATAAATAAAGGTAGATTTAATAATAGTAAATAAAAAAAAGAAATTACTACTAGGAATATTTAGCATAGGCTTAGTAGTAGGGATAAGCTAGATACTAATTAATATTAATAATCTAAATTTATTTATAGTAAAGATACTAATATTTAGAGTGCTATTATTACTATTAATACTAGTAAAGAGACTATTAATTAAAAAGCCTAAACTATAAGCACTAACTAGCACTATAAATAAAATACTATTATAAAAGATATTATATAAAGTAAGAGATATAGTGCTTAGGTAATATATAGTAACTAGAGAATAAATAAAGGTATTTAAGTAAATTTTAAAGGTTTTATAGTAAGGTATAATAATAACTAATAATTTAAATATAGTTAATACCTAGTAAAGATAATTAATATTAATAGCATTATAAGTTTAGACTATTAAATATAATATAGTACTTCTAATAAGATATATTATTAAATAGAAGCTAATAGTACCTATAAAGGTAATAATAAATAATAGTAAGTTAGCTATTCTATATAATATATATTTTAGGCTACTAACTAAGAAGTAAAAGAAATAAATAAAGGATACTATAGTATAGGGAAAATAAGTATATTTAATAAGGTTAAGATAAAGTAATTTATAATAGGTATAATATAGTTAAAATAGAATTTAGTGTTTATACTAGGAACTTTTAGTAAAGAGGATTTAAAATAATAGGCAAATTTTTTCTTTGTTTTTTATAGAAGGTATATATATATAATTAATAAGGGTATTAATAAAGAATTAGCGGTAACTATTATGTAATAGTTATTACATCACAAGCCTATTGTAGCTTAGCTTAGCGTATGTAGGATCATCAATCCTACATCATTTGCAGTGAGCACTCACACCTTCCTCAAGGCCCCAATTGTTGCCACTCCTACGACGGACCACCCAACCCGCAGTCACGCCAGGCACTAGACAGGGGCACCACAGGCAGACCCACGTGCAGCCGCCCCATCGTCTCCCTTGTGTCTCCCGTGTCTCCGCGTCTCGGCGTTCCTGGTCGCAACTCACCCGCAAGCCCAGGCACGACATCCATCCTCTATGCTTCCTACTACCTACCTAGGCAGGTATTCTTCTCGTGTCTGGTCGGAAATCGGAATAGTAGAGCTGCGCTTCGCAGTTCTTCTGCCATCGCTCCATCGTTCCCAGCGTCCATCTCTTGCCCCCCACAATGGCCGATTCCGAAGAGCCTCAGTTCAACACGCTGGCCGAGAGAATAGCTGCTCTGAACAAGCAAAAGAACTTCAACTCGCTCTCCGATAACGCGACCAACGCTGCTGGACCGCCCAGTAAGAGACCTCCTCCTCCCGCTCCTCCTGTTCGGCCAGCAAACGCACAGAGAGGGCACACCGTTCCGGCAGCCCTCAATGGTCCGTCACATCGCGCAATACCCGCCATACCCCCGAGGACAAATGCGCCGCCACCACTGCCCCGAAGAGACACATCGACCTCAATCACAAGCAATGGAACATCCTCCTCAGCGATGAGCAAGACCGCTCCTCCTCCCCTGCCAGCGAGAACGCTGTTATTGCCTCCGCAAACCCCGCCCGCCCTGCCTCGACGAACCTCCACTCAGTCCATCACCTCTAATCTCCATCTCTCTGCTCGACGGAATTCAGCATCGTCGGAGATTTCTCAGTATTCCGCCGTTTCGACTCCCTCACTGGGCGGAAATACTACATCATCAAGCGTCAGCCACATGTCTATTAGGAGTGCGCCCCGTAATATGGCGCCTGCCACATTTGATCCAGCCAGTCTGCCCGCACTACCTCCCTCGAAAAGGGACCTTGAGGCTCGGGCCAAGGAAGCTGCTGCGCAAGAAGCCGTCGCGAAGGAGGTCCGTGGAAACGAAATACGGGCGAGACAAGCTGCAAAATTACAGGCACCTCGGATAGCCGAAGCTACTAATAGTAGTCCCTCATCTCCCGCGCCGGTCTCGCGTCCTAGCCTCCCACCAAGAGTGCCGTCAAGGCCAGCAAAATCCCCCAACGTGACACCGTCGTTTGTGGCGGCTCCCACCACTGCGCACGCGGACAAAGAGGTCAAGCCGGCTCTGCGAAAGCTGCCTCCTGGCACAATCAAAGGCTTCGGGAGTGGACAAGAGGTAAAGCCACCGGCTCTTCCAACGCAACAAGAAGCTCAAGGGATTCCATCACGACCGGCCAGCAGTGCACCTGAGGACACACCACCGCCCATTCCATTGTCCTCCAGGCCCTCTGTCGCCGAGGTTGAAGCCGTCTCGACTCGGAGTACGGCGCAGCAGTCCAACGGCGTGGGCGGTAATACGGAGACTGGCAGGTGCTGGGTGTGTCGAGATTGGAACGGACCCGACACCGTGGCAGCACAGTTCCCTCGCCAGTCGCTGCCCCGCAATGATCCTGTTGGCTATCTTGCCCGAGGGCTTTGTGACCCGTTCCCGTCGTACGACGACAAAGCGCGGGCCATCTTTACTTGGTGCCACCACAACATTGCGTACGACACTGTCTCTTTCTTCAACAATGACGTACGCCATCACTCGGTGGACGATACCATCTTTAGCGGAATGGCTGTCTGCCAAGGTTATGCCGAGGTTTACATGGCCGTCGCCAAGCGGGCAGGGCTAGAATGTGTTGTCGTCGGAGGACATGGAAAGGGTTTTGGACACGCGGCTCTGAAAAAGGGTGAGCGGCCTCCTTCAGCCAGGCCTGACGGACATGCCTGGAACGCGGTGCGCGTGGACGGCGGCGTCTGGAAGCTCGTGGATGCTTGCTGGGGTGCCGGGCACATCTGCTCGGCGACCAAGTCGTATAAACAAGAGTTTTGTCCGCGAGAGTTCACCTTATCGAATGAGCTGTTTGGGCGACGGCATTTCCCAAAGGATTCACATCATCAGTTCAGGGCGGACGGACGGGTCATATCATGGGAAGAGTACTACACGGGGGGGCTGGACGGCGAGCCGTTTCAGTGGTTCGGTACCGGAGACCGAGAGGGACTGTCCGAGAATTCGGTGGAGCCAAAGAACAAAGATATTTCTGTGCACAGTGGGCAAAATGTGCGCTTTCAATTCTCCAAGGTTTGTGAACATTGGACGTCAGAGAAGGCGGCGGGTGGTCGTGGTGATGGTGTGGGGAAACCCGCCCTTTTCTTGCTCAGTATTCATGGGCGCAATGGGGGCAAGGACGATTTGCTTCCCATGGAGACTAATGGATACTGGCACTGGGTGGACGTTGATGCTGGAGACTTGGGTAGCCCGGGGCAGTCGGTGGAAATACTCGTTCTGGAAACCATGGGTGACGGGGATGGTCGCGGCGTGACGGCCAAGGAATTCTTGTCGAAAAGGGGAAGAGTAGGCATGTCGTGGTCTTATATTGCCAAGTGGAACTTGGTTTCATGAGTAATGAATGCATGAATGGGAGCATATATTGGGTCTCTACGGGCGATTTGAATTTTTATGTTCTTGCTATTCTTTTTTTTTTTTTTTGACTTTTTTCCTATGGAAAAAGATCAAGGCGTCCAAACTTGAACCGTGTTTTTGGGCAATGATGAGTTTGACCTGACATGCGTGTAAGAGCAGCAACTCGTGTCAAGGACCCACCACGTCTGTGGAATTGGTTCGTCATTTGTCTGCAAATGCGCACGGACCCACATGTTTCCTTGCAGCTGGCAACGTCAACGTGGCAGCTGCAGACAGCCGCAGGCTAGCAAATTGCAGTCAACTCCGTGATCACGGATCCATCCTACGCAGAGTCATCTACTTTTGACGTCTCGACGCAATTCACAGCCATTCATTTGCCAACCCGTACGAATGCGAGTGCTGGGTGCGACTGCTCCTTCGAACAACTCGCGCAACGCATCTACACACAATGCCGTCTCTTCAGTGATTTTAGCCTGCATCGCGAACAACACCCTCATTATAATCAACCCACCATGGCCGTCTCGCCGTCCTCATCGACTCCCGCCTCCCTTTCTCGTCAAGAAACCACAACGCTCCTCGTTCTCTCGGGCTCATCTCTCGCCGTGCTAGCCAACACCTTTCGCGGCGATGGTGAACCCCTCATTGCCTCGCTCGCCCTCTCCGTCGCCGCCTCGTGCCTCTGCTATGCCATGATCCGCTGGCTTGGCCCAGCCTTTATGCGCGCGGGTTTCCGCGGCCGCGACATGAGCAAGACGACGCGCGTGGAGATTCCCGAGTGTATGGGTGCCGTTTGCGCCGCCGTCTACCTCCTCACCGTCATCGTCTTCATTCCCTTTCCCTTCTACAAGGACATTGTGGCGGCTACATCTGGCGGAGGCAATCGTGATGTCGTGGTTGAGATGTACTCTTCTTCTTCTTCTTCATCTTCTTCTTCCTACGCCGACACCAATACCAGTGACAGCGGCAGTGGCATTGGCGGCCGATTACTTCACAAGTTCCCCCACAACAAGCTCGCCTCGTATCTCGGGGCCATCATCTCCCTGCAGACGATTGCGCTGCTTGGAATCGGCGACGACCTCTTCGACATTCGATGGCGACATAAGTGGTGGATTCCGGGCTTGGCCAGCATCCCGATCCTGGTTGTCTACTTTGTCGACTTTGACGTCACGTCCATTGTGATGCCCGTCCAGCTCCAGCCCTACCTTGGCGAGCTGTTTGACCTCGGTCCCCTCTACTACGTCTACATGGCCTGCGTCGCCATGTTCTGCCCCCAGAGCATCAACATGCTGGCGGGCATCAACGGCATCGAAGTATCACAATGCGTTGTCGTCGCCCTGCTCATCGCCTTCAACGACTGTCTCTACCTCCTGACGCCCTACCCGCACCCGGCCACCGACTCGCATCTTTTCTCGCTGTATTTCCTGCTCCCCTGGATCGGCGTCTCCTGCGCCCTCCTCTCCCACAACTGGTACCCCGCCCGCGTTTTTGTCGGCGACACATACTGCTACTTCTCCGGCATGGTGTTTGCCGTCGTCGGCATACTCGGTCACTTCTCCAAAACCTTGGGCCTCCTGCTCGTGCCCCAAATCTTCAACTTTCTCTACTCGTGCCCGCAGATCTTTGGCCTCGTGCCTTGCCCCCGCCACCGACTCCCCAAGTTCAATGCCCGTACTGGCCTCTTGGACGTCTCCGTCACGCCCTGGTCGCCCGACCGCCAGCCGCATGTCCTCGTCGCGACCGCCCTGCACCTCCTAGCAAAGGTGCGCCTCGTGCGCGTCACCACCGACGAACAGGGCCGTCTCGTCGACACCAGCAACTTGACCATTCTGAACCTGTGGCTCCTCTGGAGGGGCCCGCTGCGGGAAGACCGTCTGGCGTGGGAAATTACCTTGCTCCAGCTGCTGGTCGGTCTGTTTGGTCTGTTTGTGAGACACAAGCTTGCTCTGTTGGTCTTTAAGGAGGACAACTGGGGTACTTGACTTTTTTGCAGATCGTGTTGACAGACGGCAATGTTCGTCGACAGATGTATATTGATGTAGATGTATATGTAGATGAAGATGTCAGCATGGGTGAAACCCGACCGCGTTCTCTATGTACATACATATGTACATAAAACTTGGCAGACCAATATTTAGACACTGATTGCTCTCAAGCAGGTACATATATTTCATTTTTTTTTCTTTTTCTTATTCCCATAGTAGGGCTACTACATGCCACGCTAGCACGTGTTTGATTCCCTTTTGTTTTTGCATACTTGATGATATAATACATATGTATGTATGCATGTATATATACATTTATACATGCAACTGCTCGCCCAAACTCGGACAATGTACCATCCTCTGGCACGGTACATATATGTAGGGCCGTCTCATGCAGTCACGCATGCATATTCGTACGACCTACCCAGAAGAGACCGCCGGAACATGAACAGCGCAAAGCAGCACTGGTGGCGTTCCCCTCGTACATGGGATCCATGTCCAGAGTCATGAGTTATGCGCTCCGGCTCCGGTATGTCACGAGACCATGGCCAGGGCGGCAAGGGCAATTCTAGAGATGACCAGAACGCGGGGTTCCGCTCCACGCATTCACAGCAATACACATCGCCAGACACTTTAACACACATCACCAAGCTGCCCAAATGCAAAAAAAACGAAGAGTGGATTGGACATGTTCGCATCTTTGCAAACAACAACGTGTCAAGATAGGAAAACCCCGACTCCGGCACGAAACATAGCCTGCGATCCCGCGACTAGGTTTACCCCTAAATTTTCAGTTGCGCCTCGAGAGGGAAAAAGATATACAGTGCCCCACAAGGATGGAGTTTGTAAAGCAAGAATAAAAGAATGGAAAGACATTGGTTATCAACGAAAAGAAAAAAAAGAATAAAAAAAATTCAAGCCGAGTGAAAAGCCCGTTCGTCCCGAGTCCCAGTATACAACGCGCCCCTCTTTCTTTTTTTTTAAAAAAAAAAGGAAGAAGAAAGGAAGAAGAAAACAAAATTGACCAATTCATTCGTAGGTCTGGGAGAACATCCAGTGCCTACAAACCTGGAATAAAGCAATACGCTGTCCCGCACGGTGAATCATACCCCATTTTTTTTTGCAACGCCTTCTTAACTCAAGGTAGAGAGACATGGACAAGGAACCTGAGAACCAAGAGAAAGAGAAAAAGACCCCTGGAGGGTGGGACCGGGGGTTCTCTCCTAAAGATTATAGATTCCCTGCAGGCTTCACTTAGAAAAAGTGGCTGGGATGAGCCCATCCCGTTTAACCCTCTGTCCATGTAAACGCCAAAATTTCATTTCCCTTTCCTGTCATCGAATACGCCAAAAAAACAGACTCTCTCGTCCATATCATCGACAAGATGTAAAATGAGACATGAACGAAAAAATGGCTTTTTTTACAACGCATCATCCGTCGAAAAATGTCGAATTTTTGTGCAAGGAAAGCGCTGATGACCGGACCGACAGGCACCATCGCGTCTCTAGTCCTCGGCCTTTTCAAGCGGTTGCGACTCGATGGCAATATCAACCTTGACATCTTCAGGACTTGATAAGCCTGGCTTCAAGTGCGTTGGTCCACCGCCGCCAACCTTACCAGCTGCCTTGTTGAGGCGACTCTTGTAGTCACTTAGGCTCAACTTCTTCTTAATCGGACTGGGGTTCACCACGGCGATGCCATTCAACGACCCTGCACCGAATGGGTTTGACGAGGGCGACAGCCCTGTCGAGCTTGAGGCTGATAGAGGCGTCGCATTAGCCAACCCAGTCAGGCCAGTGTTGTCGAACGCTGGCACCGGCGGTAATTGCACCCGCAGGTCAGGCGTCTTCATTTTGCTCGGTTCGACTACCGGACTGTCAATCGTTGTCGACGCCAGACTATCCGCCAAGTTGCTATCCGTGGTCTGAGATTTTGGTGACTGAGCATCCGAGACAAGGCTAGAAGTAGAGGGTTTGTGCTCTCGAGTTGGTAAGTCGACGGTAACGGGAACGACATTGCCCGGTGGGTTGCTCAGCGAAGCCCTTCGTGAATATTCCTCACCAACACGACATCGGTGCCTGTTGTTCATCAGCCGCCTCGACAAGGAGATGACTCTTTTCTTGACAGGTGTTGGGTGACAGAATTCACTGAACCACTGCCCCTCGACGGGATCGGTCTGGATAGCGACATCACAGTACATTGGGCGAGGTCCGGTAGACGACTGCCGTGATGGGCATGTCGAAGAAGAGGCTTGTCCGCCACTGGCTCTGGGGTGTCCAATGCTTGGAGAACGAATGGTGCTAGATGGCGATCCGGATTTGCTGCGCCACGTCCCGGAATCCACGTACTGCTGCTGCCCTTGTCCCCCAGGGCCGGCAGGGGTGCCGGCGGATCCATTCCGTGATTTCGACTTTGACGACGTCGATGCCCCATCTGACACTCGCTTTTTCTTTCTTGGTGGTTGTTGTTGCTCCATTCTGCGGAACGAGTCTTCGACCATGGCAACCTTCCTCTTATCTCGATCGGTAGGCTCTGTCAATATGCCCAATTGGTCAAATGACCCCTGGAGCGGTGTGCGGTCGCGACTTGAGGGTTTGCTACGAGAACTGTTCTGAACGTCCGTGCCGTCATCAAAATGGCCCTCGCTCGCGGCCCTGCTGTTGGTTGCATATCCTGTGCTGGTTGGGGAGATGGCGTGATTGCGGGCTTTTTTAGACTTCTTCTTGCTGTACCGACCTTGAGTCTTGCCAAAGAGATAATGCCGGTGAAATCGAGCAAACGCGCAGTTGTTCTCCAGATCACAAGCGCAGCCACCATATTCGGACAGAATACGATCGATCCAGTTAGAAATGGCAGTATATTCACAAGGATCCAACTCTGGCTCTTCTGCTATCGAGTTTGAATCTTCGTCACTGAGACCCAGCAGGTGAAGCCATCGGTCTCGGACGCTCTTCTCCAGCCTGAAATCCCAGGGCAGCGTGATCTGTTCATCGGCAGAGATGTGCCGGTCACTGACAAGCCAGAAATGGTATTCGGAGCCCCCAGAAAGGTATGTGTCCAGTTGGGCATTGGGCTTGCAACTTCTCCGAACATACCTCGCTGAGGACCCTTCTTTTCTCGTGTCAATATAGAGGGGTAGCGCGGGATGGAGAAACACAAATGGCAACGGCGATGACAAATCTGCCCATAAGTTTTCCGGGTCGGCACAATAATCCTTCTGGAATCCAATTTCGCCATTCAGCTCAATCAGTGGCACATCCTTTTCGATGGGTGCAGTGGACTTGACAGAGCGCCAGCGAAGGAGGGTTCCCGGCTCGGGCGACCGCGTCGTATCCTTGACCTCGAGCTTGGGCTTCTTTTGCTCCAGATTCGGCGGCTCATCTTGCAATACTTCTGCTCGCGTTCTGCCAACCTCCTGTTTCATCGTGTCGGGCTCTCGGAGCCATCGGGAAAGTGCTGTGGGAATGGCTAGGCTCGCAAATGCGTTGTTGCGTGTATTGGGCACTTCTTCTTGTTCTTTGTAGAGGGAGTAAAATCCCGCTGAGTAGTGGTGGATTTGAAAGTCATCAGGCAGGTCGGGAGGGGTTGTAGCAGGACTGGGAGGATTAGCAGGGTTCGGACGTGAGTTGTGGCCACAGGAAGGGCTTCGCTTAGGGGGTAGAGAGCTGGCGGAGTGTGAAGGTCGGTGTGAAAGTTTAGTTTTCTTGGATGTGGATGTGGATGTGGACGTGGACGTGAAAGTGGACGTGGTGGGTAGAGGAGGGCTGCCGCCAACAATTTTGCCAGCTTCAAGATGGCCGTTTAATTGTAGTTCGTTCAGCTTTGGTTTCTTTTTTGTGTTTTTTGTTGGCAATCGTTTCGGCTTTTTATCTATTGATTCTGGCTGCGTGGACAGAATGGTATTCGCGTTCCGTAGCCGAAGCGTTCGCTCAATGGCCTTTTGCCGGTCAAGTGGTCGGGGTTTGCATTCGGCGCAGGAGTGAGAAAAGTCCTCTCGGATTGCCTCGTCCCGGTTGTTGGGATAAAAGCAGTCGATGTGCTGCCAAGTATCGCACGTCTCGCAGTAGATAGTGTTTCCGTCATCGTCAGAAAAGTTGCAGATACACTTGATGGTGTATGGCTCTTCGTCTGCATGCTCTACGATCGGGTCAATGGAGGGGTCGTCTTTGACGATCACCTTCGCAGGCGCAGGGAGAGCAGTCTGACTGGGAATGATTGCCTGCGTCGACGGCGGCGTGAGCTTTTCAATCATAATCTGAGAGAGCCCTCACGAGGTGATTTCCGACGAAGGCGTGAGACGCATGTAAGAATTAACGACGCGATCTTGGGGGCATGACGAACGCCTCGACGAAGAGACGCGCAAGTGGTGTTGCAGTGTGAAGACGCCGCAACAATCGAGGACGGCGTTATCCACCTTGCCTCTCTCTGGTGTAGAAAGAATACACGATCGGGCCCTTGACACGCAGCGGTCGACGGATGTACAAGATTTCTCAGCGACGAATACAGGCTGAAGGACGGCTTTCGAGCTGTTCACAGTGCACGGAGCGATGTAAGGGTAGCAACACAGCGGCTGGTCGGAATGAAAAATTGAGCGAACTGAGGCAAAAACCAGTCTTGCTTGGACAGAAAACGGATTCCACAGAACGTATGAAAAGGTGGTGGTGGGTGTGAATGGACCAAGCTCGTTCCTCAAAAGTCGTGGAGGGCCCGTTGTGACACTTGTTCGGGAGAGGGAAGAGTCGACCGCGAATGTTCCGCGCGAAGGATTTGGAGATTGCGCTCGTGTTATGTGATGGAAGAAGCACCAGGATAATAATCAGACTGGATTAGAGAATCGGGAGGCTTCGGACTGAAATCGGGTCTTGTTGCGCAGGAGGTTTGGAGGGCAGGCGAAAAGCGAGAATAGTAAGAAATGGCGGCGATTGAAGGAGAGGAAGAGACAAATCGTGGCCTGCACTAGAGACGGGACGGGGATGGAAATTTGGGGGGAAGGAGCGAATGGGCAGCGCGATGGGGCATGAGCGACAGCGGAAACAGACCAGACCAGAAAAACCTCCCCCCTTCCGACACGGTTTGCTGGCCTGCGTATGGGGGACGGCCAAGCAAGGTGGCAGCGGCAGCGACGGGCAATGGGCAATGGGCAATGGGCAATGGGCAGTGGGCAGTGGGCAAAATGGGCACTGGGCACTGGGCGACGACTCGCGGGCGGGACGAGGAGGACGAGGAGGGTGGTCTCAATAGTCTCAGTACCCTCAACACTCTGCCTCGGGACGGACTAACATGCTCGGAAGGGGAGGTACGTACTCATCTTGTACCCACTCGGACACGAGCGCTTTCCCTCCTTTGGAATTTACGTATTCAACGCGTGCCGCTCCAGCGTGGTGATGCAGAAGCAGAAGCAAGAAGCAGAAGCCGCTGCTCAGTAAGGCGAGTCGCCATCGCCATGCGACACCTGCCCAAGCAGTGGGAGGCGGGATCAGCCAATTCCTCGAAGGTGGCAGAAACAAGAAACAGCAACAATTTTCGCGCAATGTTGGTGAGCTCGCAGCTTTGCCGGTCGCAGCCAAGGCGCCCTCCATCTTGACCCTATCTTGAGGGCTATTGTTCCAGCTCTGTGGTACGTGTCGTCCAAGAGTCCAGATGTCTAGACACTGGTCATTGAAGATGCCCTGTCGGGGGCACCTCTGCCTATCGGGGCCACAGCAGGGACGTCCATGATTGCCACCTAGCGTGTGTGTAGATCGCCCGGTGCTGATGGCTGCTGATGCTGCCGTTTCTGCTGTTTCTGCTGATGCTGCTGATGCTGCTGATATTGGCGCCGATGAAGTGCCAGCGTGCTGGCTCCGGAGCGGAGAACTGCAGCAATTCGAATCAGTCACTGCCATCGCGGCCATCAAACACGTCTTCCCTCTCAGCTGCCCAGCAGGCTTGTACAAAGTCCCACCGCGCGTGGACGGACGGACGGACGGACGGACGGATGGATTTTGATGGATTATTGATGTGTGTTTTCTCCCAGCGCCTCGACATGGCTTGGGGCGGACTCTGAAGAGGGGTGCCGTCCTCAGCCACGAAAACAGACTGGCGTCAGTTGAACCGAAATGAGCGAGAGATGTGGGCAAGATAGCGGACCATCAGCGAACCATCAGCGGAACCAAGCCAGAGACCGTTCTGAGCCAGACGCTGATTGGCGCTCCGCCAAGCCCACAAATCCTGGTGGAGCTGGCTCATCTCTATTCTGATTCGTCCAGCTGCAGTCAGCTGTCTTGGAAGGTATTTACTTAGCTGGTCGGCTTATTGGGCTTGAGCCTGAGGCAGTCCGTCATTTGATGGTTGATGTCGGTGGCGGAGCTCAAGCTCCCATCCTCGGCATTGTTGTGCGACAGGTCACAGCGCACACAGCGCACACAGCGCACAGCGCGCACCCATGCTGCGACACGAGGACGAGTTCGTGGTGGATGGGTAGCCACCGAGTTGTTGTGTGCCTGCGTGCCTGCGACACCATTTTGGGATTCTGGGATCTCTGGTCCGTCTCCCATGATTCCTCTCCATCGGAGAGAATCACAATCACATGTAGATACCCAACATCCTCGTTTCGTGGCGGCCTCGACTTCTTGGCGGCTGTTTCTTGGGTTGTAGTGTCGCCAACCACAGTGATCCTTTATTACTTATCTACCACCTACTTATCTACTAGGAAGTAGGTATTCGATGAGCTTGGCTGTACGTTGAGCACGAATGGATCCTTCTAACCAGTAGCAAGTACAGCGCCACTTAGTGTGGGTGGAGAGGTACTTGTCGGACGCGTCATGGATTTGTCACGACTACTATTGTTGAGAAGAAATCGACGTGACTGAATCCGTGGGACAGGAAACTTTCTCAAGAAATACACTTTTTACTGTGCCATGGGACTCGCGCCATGTCGGCCTAACAGATTGCGTGAGGGGCACCTAGATGAAACACACACAAAATCCGCATCGCGTACGAGACATATCTTTCACACGAAAAAGCTTTTCGTCCGTCTGCGGTGCGGTGTACAGGACATCCCTTCGCCATTCGTCCTCCTTCTACCATCTCCTTCGTGGCATGGTACAAAGCCCATGTCCGCAATGGAAAAGACACTTTTCGAAATCAAAAATTCCGCCCCCAATGGCCCCGAAGGACAATTGAGCACAGGACGACTCCGCGATGTGCAATGCAGGTGTCCTCTGCTAGTATCCCGTTTTCGTGATCTCGGGATACTGGAACAAGGTAAGTATGAAGAAGAAAAGGAGAAAAAGAGAAAAGTCGTGAAGAGGGAGCGAGGGCGACATTATATAGTGCACCAGCTCTGGTCCGTGCGTCTGGTCCATGCTCTGAACAGCTGACAGGACGCGTGGGGCTGAGCAGGGTGGGAAATTAGCATCCACTTCTTTTTTTTTTTTTTTTTTTTTTTTTTTTTTTTTTTTTATGTTTCCTGCCTGTCGCAGACAACGAGGCTCTTGAAATGGAGCGGGTTTTCTTGATCGACGCTGCTGTGGTTTGATGCAAAACTCATTTAATCAGTTTAGCATCCAAGCACTCGGATTGGTGGTTGTTTGGTTCCGAAAAAAAAAACCCATCTGTATCGTAGTCACTGGCTCGTTTATTATCGAACCGCGCAACATTAGGGTTGGTGTGAGAGTCACAACAACCGTTTATTCTCTTCTTTTTCATCTGGCTTCATTAGGGTCAAATTTCTCGCCACCAATGTCAAAGTACATCACGTTGTTTCTTGGATCATCAAAGTGGTAGATGTCATCACGCGAGAAGGACTGGGTTCAAATAAGCTCTAGTGCTATCTGCTGGTATGGCTGGGTTCCCCGGCTGGTACATAGGGTAGCCAGCCGTTATTTGTCTTCAATCGGTCACCTACCCAACTCTTTTGCAAGTGCAGCAGTTCGGGTTGTAATTTTATAATCGACTGCTCGGCAAGGACATTCGTTGGTCTGTAGACTCTGTTTCAAAAAGAAGTACATATCAGTTCGTCATGTTCGACTTGGATTGTGCCTGCTGTTCTCTGCGGCTGGCTCCATGCTTGCTGGTCAGCCAGGCGCAGACCACAGCCCGGCCAGCCAATCATACACACCGCCCCAGGTCTCATGACGCACTGCCTGACCTAGATAGTACCTGCTTGGCCAAGTCTGTCACCGACTCCGTCACCCCAACCACCAACCTAAGCCCCGTCCGTCACATCTCTCGTCTCTCCATTCGCGTCCATCCATCCTTCGCGGCCGTCATCCTTCACGTTTGCATCAGTTATCGTCGACATATCAACCTATAATACACAATTACAAATACTCGGGCATCCTCAGTATTCATATTACCATATCCGAAACGATTCATTTGGAAATACAAGGCACCTGGCCGGCAACAGCCTGCGATCAATAATGAGAGTGTCTACCGCTGTCTTGTCTGCCCTGGTGGCTCCGTCAGCAGCACTGAGCATCTGGAACGTCGATGCCCAGAGCGGCATCTCACCTAACCAGGACCTGAAGATCCCAGGAGAGTCCCCGTTAGAGTACTGCCCCAACAACAAGAATGATGGGTACATTGAAATCAAACGTGTTGATTTGCTTCCCAACCCACCCGCTGCGTATGTGCACTTTTCTTTTCCATCTGTCCACAGAGGATATTTCTCCCAGTCTGCCTTCTCCACTTACTGATAATGTCATAATAGTGGCAAGCAACTGGTCATCAACGCCGAGGGCACCGTGAAGAAGACGATCGAAAAGGGAGCGTACATCAACCTGACTGTTAAGTATGGACTTATTCGGCTCCTAAAAACTACAGCCGATTTGTGCGAGCAAATGGGCGAGGTCGACCTCAAGTGCCCCGTTGAACCTGGTGAAAGGGTCATCACCAAGGCTGTGGAGCTCCCCAAGGAAATCCCCCCGGTATGTCATTGCTCACGCGGACCCAAGAACAACGCTTGACTGGTTCACTAACATGATATTGCAGGGCACCTACACCGTGGTGGCTGATGTCTTCAATGCAAACGACGAGCCAATTACCTGCCTTACTGCCACTGTCACGTTCAGTATGAACGGCCTTGCAGATTTCGATGGCAATGAGTTGTAGTGAGGGACAGAAGCTTGATCTCAAAGCCCACACTCGATTGTAATGCGACATGACGTATTATGTACAGCATTTCCATGGACTTGGCTAGGCTATTTTGCCTCACCTCGGTTCTTCACCTTTTTCTTCTTCTACTTTCTCTCCTCCACCTGATTGGAAATGCATCCAACATATGTGCAATGGTGATATTATCGGGGAAGGGCTGGGGTGCGCTGCCTGGCTCGGAAATCTTCCAATGCCATAACAGAGACTGGCTTTGGGCATGGGACATGAGTAGCAGTCTTCATCTTTGTCGTAGCATAGGAGCCTCGCATTGAATGGAAATAATTATTGTCTAAACTCGAGAGGTCTATCTTCCCGTCGTAAATGTACTCAATCGCCATCGTGACCCGGCTCCATATTTGCATCACCCAGCCACTCTTTTGCCATAATCACCAACTTACTCGCCGAATAGACGACGTACCCTTCTCAGTACACTGTCCTTTTCTGGGTCGTATGGATGGTCTTTGCTTGGAATTTCAAGTACAGTTGGAAAAGCGGCCGTATAGGTATCAATGCGATGCCGTATCCTGTCAGCAATCTGTGGGGCGCAGTCAGCTACAGCAACCTCTCACAATAGCACATTTGACGGTTGAAGAAAACTGACATGCTGGTTGACCAGGACGATACCAATGTCCTTTCTATCCTGTGTGAACTGATCGAAGGCGGATTCGATGGCTGCGGTATCGGTTTTGTTGTCCACCACAAGGAAGTTCTTCTGGGCCTCGGCGCCTGTCGTGACGTGCTTTAATAGATGAACCAACGGTTAGTCACTGTCGCAGATTGACCATGGGGGGTCGAGGAGAGACCAAGACTTACGCCGATGCCCGCCAGGAGCAGGCCAGTCACAGAATCCTGTCCATGTCAGCTACCATTGAATAAAGAACGGAGCACGTATCCATCGTGTGCCCGTTCTAGGAGGTCGCGCAAGAGCCTACTTCGTCACCAATGACAGCGAGGAACTCGCGGTTCTTGAAGTCTGCTTGGTTGGCCATGTTTGACGTGGAGGCAGCGACTATTGGCGTGGTTGGCGTTGTCGTGCGATGGCGTCTGTGGACTCTGGCCTCTGGACTCTGGATTCTGATGGATTGCGAGTCTAGACTGTAAAAGCTGGACGTGAGTTGGACGTGAGGTTGATGCTGCTTCTCGAACTTCCACTGCCTCTATGATGGCATCCGTGTGCACAGAGCCCAGGCCAGGCAGGCGGTGAACAAACCCGAAATTGGTGAAGGCAGCTGGCACCCCTGCATGTTTCATTGAATGATGCTGATTGGCCCTGTGCGTGCTGCCAAGGCCCGTCGCTACAGCCGGGGTACTTTGAATGGAAGAAGCTGCGGCCAAAAGTAAACAATCTGCCCAGTCCTCACTCCAACATTGAATCTGCCCTTCTTAGTTCCCACCAGGTTGACGCCTATCCGACGAGTCTGGCAGGCGCACCGACGTCTTTGTCTCGTCGTCTTGGTGAGCGTGAGACACACCGAGGGATATTGTCTGCGTCAGACAGCGACCATTAAACCACTTTGGTTTGTTTGTCAAACGCTGCCGACCGTCTGTAACCTGTTGACTTTCTTTTGCCACAGTCCATCAGCGCATCCGCGACTGTGGCGAAATCATTGGCACGATGCCTCGACTTGTGCGCCGACGCCCCCTTTGGGAGCGCATCATGTCGATGCTCAATCCGATGGACTTCCTTCTCTGGCTTTCCGAGGAAATAGAAACGAGGGATTGGGACTCGGGGCTGGTCGGCACGCAGCTTGGTTTGGGGCTCAACTTTCTGTTCCTCATCGTTCGAGCGAACTCGGGTGCCAAGCAGGCAAGTGATGATATTTTCGGAGACGAGAGCTCATCTGGCTGGCCGTCCCTCCTTGTGAGTCTTTGCTTGTGTTCCGTCATCATACTGCTCAATGTCGCTGATTGATTACGCGCAGATGTACCTCATGTGCTGGGTTCTGGTCGCATTCTCCATCACCAACGCAGTTTACACCATTTCACGAACGAGAAAATACAGATTATTCGAGGCTGATATCGATGTCAAGCCAAACACGTCGTCTGCCAAAAGAGTTCGAGTCCAGTCCAGCCCAGTAGCATCCTCGCCCTTGCGATTTCTTGCGGATATGCTCTCGCCAGATTCTGCCGAGTCCCGTGCTCATCCTGAGAAGAATCGTGATGTGTGGGAGCTTTCCATCTGGGATCCTCTTCCCGTTTGCATCCGTCTTCTGTGCTTGTTCAGCCCTGGTCATGTCTTGGTCTACTTGACTTTCCTGCCGCTGGCTCCGCTCGATCCCCGGCCAAGCGTCACGGTCTTCAATACCTTAATCATGCAGATTGTCTTGTCACTTCAGATGGTCCTCCTGTCATCAAGATATTCCCAGCAAGCCAAGGATACCGCAGTCATCCAGAGAGAAGTTTTCCACGAGTATGACATCAAGTTTGTTCAGCCGCGCATCCATCCGATAGTTCGGGATGTCGGGACGCAAATGTCGGAGGAGCAGCCCGCTATTTCGAGAGAGTTTGTGCAGACTGGATCGCCTACCACGCTCATTCGACGGTCCTTCATCACCCACGGCAACCCTCATGTGGACTCTGAGGAGTCCACACCGAGCCATAGATTCAACAGTGCTGGCGTCAGTGCTGGTGTCGGCTCTGCTCATAGCTCTGCTCATATGATGAAGCCACAAATGGTCACGCCAACGACTGCCCGTCGCCGATCCGAGATCTCGACACCAGCATTCAGTAGCATTCGGCCATCTGGGCTTCGGCATAGTTTCGCGAATGACTACACTCCTGATCAAAGCACACCGGTTGCACATACGCCAGCTGTTCCGTCCTCCGCTACGAGCATAGGAACATCGACTGGGACCAATACCACTTACAGAAGCAATACGGTAGCATATTCACGGGACAGGTCGCCCTTGAAAAAGACCATCAGTATGGGAGATGCCAACCGAGCCGATTTCAGCTCCCCGCAAACTTCGAGGGAGACGGTCGCATCTGAGCAGCGGAGGCACGAGCCTCCTAGCAGCCCAACGACAAGACAATTTGAACCTAGGCGGTTCACTGGGTCCAGCGTAATCAGCTCGCCTCATCCATTTGCTAACATGGGCAAGCATGGTGCCGCTGAACGATTTCCGAAACGGTGGCGGGGTGAACCGTAATCTTTGCTTCTTCTACTTCTGGTGACCTGCCAAAAAAAAACCAAAAAAACCCAAAAAAAAACCTAAAAACAAATACAAGGGAGTTGATGGATATGGGGTGTTTGGAATAGGCATTTTATGGCGTTCATGTATGTACATATACATACATACATATATCTCCATGCATATTACTACTTTGTTTTTTTCTTCCCGAAAGAGTTGTTCGTTTTCAAGGCACTTGTGCGCCTGAATGTGAAAAAGAATGATGAGACGGGTTCAACATGGACGCGTGCTTATCACCAACGTAAGTGCCTGAATGTCCTTGTCTTTGTGATACACAGATGCCAAGCAACGAACGGCATCATGGTGCCTCGACGAACACGCCAGCCTGGTCTGTCGGGAACAAACCTCCCGGCTTGTCCGTGGATTACAAGGCCAGACTGAATATTGCACGGGAAAAGAAAGTTATTTACGGAAAAGACTCACAGAACTAACAACAGGTCTATTTACAGACAAATGAATCTATATGTATTATGTATTGGTACATTGTATTTTTATCAAGGCAATCAAGTAAGAAAAGTAAACCTTGTGTTTCTACAGATAAGGGCGGAGAAGAAAGTAATACACGCAAAAAAAAAAAAAACAGACAACATCAAGTCTTGATCCACGGAACCATCCACTTCTTGACCGCGGCCTTGGCCTCGTCGACCAGGCCAAGTTCTAGACAGAGCATGTTAGTTACTTGTTTCTTTTGTTTTACTTTTGTTCAATATATACTGGACAAAAGCTCTGCTCACCAAGCATCAACTGGACGGCGCCGCGAATGCCAGAGTCTATGGCGGAGGAGATCCAGCCGTGAGTGTAGGACGTGTGTTCGCCGATAAAGATCATCTGTCAGGGTGGGGGGGGGGGGTGTTAGTCAAGTAGGTGAGGGGAATGTTTCTTATATGAAGAAAGCCAAGGTGTGCAATCGACGTGTATACATCAAAAGGGAGTAAAACGGGAAATAAAAGGGGAATATGAGGAAAATATAGAGACTGAAAAACCCTCACATTCTTGTGAACCTGCAAATACAGTGGCATGTACAGCTCGTGCTGCCCAGCCGAGGGATTGGCATACGCCCCAACGGTATAGGGATCCAGGTCCCAGCACTTCCTCGCCCACTTGCCCGTGTACAGCTTGCGCGTCTCCTCGCCGTGAATCTCGCACATGGCGTCCAGGACGTACTGGACGTGCTCCTCGTCGGACATGGTCTGCATGCGGGCGACCTCGTGAGCGGAAGACGCGTCAATGTAGCTGGCGAGGATGGAGGCCGGGCCACTGGTGCTCGAGTTTGAGTTTGAGTTGGCATCCGAGCCGTTGATGTTGTAGGACGGGTAGCACACCATGCCGATGCCGGGGATGTCGGTCGTGGTGCTGCAGCTGCCGAGGATGGGGTTCTTCATGGTCTCCCAGAAGCGGTGGGAGTACTCGAGCGCGACCTTGCAGTTGCCGTCGTAGATGAGGTTCTTGATGGCGTTGCGCATGGTGGCGGCGATGGGGGGAAGACGCCACTGGCGGACGACGGTAAAGGGCGCCGAGATGATGGCGTAGTCGTGGGAGGAGTTTTGGAAGGAGGCGTCGCGGAAGTTGGATTTGTACTGGAGGGTGAGGCGCTGGGTGGGTTCGGCGAAGTCGATGCGTTCGATTCTGGTGTTGAAGCGCAACTTGTTCTTGTTTCTGTTGCAGTTGCTGCTGCTGCTGCTGTTGTTGTTGTTCTTGTTGTTCTCCTGCAGCAAGGGTTGGAACGCCAGGGGAAGACGGCTGAGCCCGCCGTCGATGGTGGCCCACGAGTCGGCGCTGTCGTAGAACGAATCGTACATGTATTCCCAGAAGCTGCCCTGGGGATCCTGCAAGACATCGATCACGTCGGTGCTGTTGAGGCTGCCCTTGAGGAACTGCGATAGAAAGGCAAACTCGGACCACCGGTCTCCCGGCTGGTCGCCGCCGTCGAGACCCCCGTCGTTCCAGGCCCGGTGCGCCTTGTACATGCTCTGGGCCATCTGGACGAAGAAGTCATTGCCCGGCAAACTATCCTGCAGCTTGTTGTAGGTGGCGGTGGTCTCGGCGTCGTAGTCGTTGGACGACGGTGCGTACAAGTCGGGATTGTCCATGACCTGCTTCACCGTGGGCGGGAGGCCATCCGGAGTGCGGATGCCGTCAAAGTACTGCAGCCCGTTGTCGCTGGTCTCGAGCCATTCGATGAGCTCGATCCTGTGGGCTGGGCTCTTGTCGGCGTTGAGGCGGTTGAGTTCGTCGATGAGCGCAAAGACGAGCTGCGTGTCGGAGAGGTTGTATTTCTTGTTGCTGTCCGGGTCGATGTAGTCGATGGGGAGGCGCATCGCGCCCAGCTCCTGGTACGAATAGTCCTCAGGACCCCCCGTGAGATACTGCGTGTGGACGCGGCCGCCCAGCCGGTTGCTCGCCTCGAGGACCTGGATGTTGGTGAAGCCGGCTTGGTGAAGAAGCAGGTAGCTGGTCAGGCCGGAGAGGCCGGCGCCGACAATGGCAATGTCCTTGTTCTTGGCGGCGCAGACGGCGACGGCGCTGGGCTGCTTCTGCTTGAGGAGCAGGACGCCGTCGAACCATTGGCCGAGGGCGTCGAAGCCGTTTGCCTTGGTCATGGCGATGGCGTGGTGGTTGTCCGTGGATGCCCGCTTCGTCTTGTTCTTGTTCTTGTTCTTGCTCTTGCTCTTGTTCTTCTGCTTCTGCTTCGGCAGCTCGACTGGCTCGCTGCGCCCGACAAGCGAGCCCTTTTCATTCCACGCCGAAATACAGCCATTGTCGAGGGCATCCTCGGGCATGATCCATACCAGTCGTTCACCACCGTCATTATCGGCGGCCGCGGTGCCAAAACCAGACGCAACCGACGAGACGACATGGTGGCTGTCCTGCTGCGACCGCGCCGTACACGACCCGTGGGTGAAGTCGACACGGCCAGGAACGGCTCGCGACGTCGAAACATGGATGTCGGCCAGCCTCGTCGCTAGTCCGCTGCGCACGGAGAGCTGGATGGGCAGACGAAGATTGTTGTCGTTGGTCCCGCTCGTCGCCGCGGCGTGGGCAATCGACGCGGTTCCCAGCGCGGCGAGCAGCAGCCATGAGCACGTATTTTGCTTTCCCATCGTCCCTCGCATCCTGTTCTTTTCTCCTTTTCTTTCCACGGGAGAAGACGTAATTGTTTTTTCTTTTTTCTTTTAGACGCACACACCATTCGACATCTGGGCCCATCCTGTCGACGACTCGACATTACCATACATGCATAGATATATCTCCTCTCAGGATCCCCCTCCCCACGTGGACGACGCGCTCAGCCGCGTATGTGCCGCTCGTAGCCATGATTCTCGTCCAAGTCGTCCTTCATTCCAGCCTTTTCCAGCCTTGTCTCGGGTTGTTGATCTTGGTTGATCACTGATGAGCGCTGAGGAGTCAGGACCCTGTAATATGGATAGGAAGGGGGCGCCATTCTCACGTAATCCGGATTCCGAGGTGTGTGCGTTGAAATGCCCGATATACAAGTCGATAATCATTTCCATGATGTGGGTGCGGTAGAGTGTTGAGTTTATGTATGTAGGTAACTGACATGCAGACAGAATGCATGTCTCAGTAATACCTCACAACACATACGTGATGTGCATGAGATTCCTTTGGTACGTCAATTTACATAACTAGCTGCGGGCCCTGATATAATGGGCAGCCTCGATAAGTTCTGTGGTAAATATTACATCCGTAACGGGCTGTGATGAGATGTAATAAAAGTCGTAGCTATTTGACAAATATCTCACCAACCATGACCAGATTCCGGGATTGCGTGGTACACATGATTTTACAGCAGCACAAGCCCCGCCACTTAGCGGCTGAGCGCATGTAAGTCCTTTTCCCTCTCCTCTCCTTTTTTTTTTTTTTTTTTCGTTTTTTTGTCTGTTCTCTCTTCACTTTTACCTTTCATGTGCACCCCCCGCCCCCCTTCTCATACATCCAGTGTGACCAAATGAGTCAAAAGGGGAGTGCACACTCCTCAAGTGCGCTGCGGGGTTTCCTTTATATAACATTATATACTGCATATGTTAGGAGGTATAATAGAAAAACACTTTATTTATAGATACTTAGTTCTAATAAAAAGTAATTATAGCTTCAAAACTCGTAGCTATATCTTTATGTTATATAGACGTGCAAAATCATTCCATGTACGTATGTATGTATGTCCGCGACACGGCCGCCTGCCCCAGGACTGCTCGGACCCACTCGAGGCGGCCCGTCGACCGCCCCATTGGCCCGGAAGCCGGACACGGCTGGTGCGGCGTTTTCGCTTCGCGTTTGAGCACGAAAAAGGGGAAAAGACGAGCGGATGGATAGGCGACGCGGCTGTGGGTGTTTTCAGCTGAGCGGTTTTTGTTTTGTTTTGTTTTGTTTTCTTTAAATTGAGCAATTAATCCAAATCCGCCACCGGAGCCAAAGCTGCACTAATCTTGTCCGAGTTCAGCTCAGTACCAGGTTCAGTCCGAGACCGGACTACTGAGCATATTTCATATTTACTCGCAAACATGGACAAATGGATAAAGATGAAGCTCAGAGGGGACTCGTGTAGGAGAGTATACAATTCTTATACAACGAGTATATTCTCAGTATTCGATATTCATGTGGATGCAACTACTAGTCGCATCATGCATTATTTTATTTTTGCGGGAGCAAGGGCAAGAGTGGGCTGCTTCCATCTCGACGATTGGTTCTTGATCCAGGATCAACCTGTATCTGTTCCTGTATGTACGAGGCATATTCTAAAACACACATGTTACATGTATGCTGCGCTTAGAAACGCAGAATGCAAGAGAAACAATGAGTGATTTAACCGAGAAGCGCGCCACGAGGCCGTTCGTGAATCGTGACGAGGCGCGCGAGTTACGGGACATCCGCTCACTTCGGTTGGTATTCTTGTCACGTAACCTTGGTGTCAATTGTAACGTTATGAAGCAACCTATAGCCCTCTGTACCTATGAACGTACACGCATCCATGCACGCCGATCCTGATGCCGCACTTGGAGAATCCGCGTACGGCACACTCGGCCTCCATCGTCGCCGGTCATCCGCGCTGAGCGGCGGATTGCAAGCTGCGGAATGACGAAATGACGAAAGTGCGAGTGAGGCAATTATACTGAACCCAAGTAAGAAGCATTAGGACCTTGTTAGGAACCACATTTTATCAAAAGTCCCATCAACTCTACAATACGAACAACTAAATACAAAGAGCTTGATTGCTATATCAGAGCTAATAAGGCCGTTGGGTGAATGACCTTGTCGACACTCGGCACCATTCGCAATCAAAGTTTGATAACGGCCCCTCTTCCGGATTTAAATGCTTTGCCCCCGTCTCTCCTTCCCCCGGTCCTGATGCCGGCGACACTGCCTCCCGGCTAAACAACGACAACCAACACCATCTCCATCATCGGCACACGGCAGCCGCTCTGCTGTTTCAGACTCGCATGTTGCATCGTTATCCACGATCACTGGCGGACATGCTACAAAAGAAAAGGAGAAAGGGAAGAAGAAAGACGCAGAGAGAAACACAACATCACATGAAGCCGCACAAGACTTTATTGCTCCAAATCAAGTCACGTCGTTCCATTTTCGCTAAATTTGAAATTTTTTTTTTTTTTTTCATTTTCCCGATACCCCCCAATCAACCGATCTATAACCTGTGCTCTGCTTTCAAAGTCTTCTTCTCGCGGTCTCTCTGTACCAACGATATTGTAGATGACGTAGATACTGTCCCGCACTGCTCCTCTGCCAGAGGACGAAGAAGTCCATAAGCACGCGCGGACTAAAATAAAAGCCTTTGTTTGCGACGCACATGTAATACTAGGTGACCGGCTCTTCCCCTCGGATCTAGTTTCCGAGATTTAGGTTCCCGCAGGCAAGGTCATGCACGCTTGAGAACACGCTGCGCCCACGGCCTGGCAACCCGCCTGACATGCGGCCAGATGCCAAAAGGCCTAGATGTATAGGCAGAGGAGGAATCATGGTTAACACTGGAAAAGGGGGAGAGAAAATAAAAAGGCAGCGGGGCCCGTACGAAATATAAAGTAAAA
>SRPT01000379.1:0-29144 GCA_018360205.1 Claviceps digitariae | reverse complement strand
TTTTCACCTTTTTTCTTTAAAGGATCAACGCCGCCTGCACAGATCGGATTCTCACCTCGCGAGAGACCTTGACGACGCCCGCTACCCAGTCATCAGCCGCAAGCTCGCGAGTGCAGTCTGGCTGGCATCAACATGACCGGTTCTAGCGTCCCTGCCTTATGAAAGCTCATGGTGATGGCGCGTTTCGTTCGAAACCGAGCTGTCAAAAATCGTTTATGAAAATCCACAGCCCTGTCATCATCTTTGCCAAAGCAGACTACTCTGGCCTAAGGGCGTCGTCCTCTTTCATCCATGGCCCTTCCTGCCGTCTACACGATTTTATCCGTAAACCCAGACAGACTCCTGCTCTTCATGAACATAGCTCAAAACGGCGTCCTGTGTGTTCGCTGCCGCGGTGCTCGGTGGCACAATGGACGTCATAAGCGGTCATATGAAGCAGATGCCGAATGGTATTGGCATGGATCTGACCTGAATTGCCGCTGAGGCGTGTCTGTTGGCGACGGTGCCTCGAGTCGTGGACACGTCAGGCGAGTGCGAATAGACTTGTCCACGAGCCTCCCAGACAAGCATCCATTTGCCAGCATAGCGAGAGCATAAAAATGTATATCCTCTACACGCTCATTCCGGCGGACGAGGTTTTCATTCTTTCCGAATTCCAACAATTGCCTAATGCACTGTCGAGAGCCGCCATTCTGTCTTCAAGTCTATCATGATTTACTCTTCTTGGCTCTTTCTTTTACCATATGGCCTTGTTCATGAAGCGGTATTTCTCCAGACCGTTGGAATGGCGACGCTCTCGATTGGGTATGTGCAAAACAGTCGGCGTAGCCGGTCTACATGTACACAGCATGCGGCCAGAGTGCAGCATATGCACCACCCCATACTTTTCGTTGCGGTCGTGTGCCCATTTCGATATGCAAAGGCTTCCCACTTCCGCGGGCGTGATACTGGTCAGAATAATCGTAATCATAATAAAAAAGAACCCTCGTTGTCGCTGAGGCGCTCCGTCGAACACGTCGTTGTGACGAGTCTTTGGCCTCCATGCAAGGCGGATGATGCGGACGCTCTAACAGCGATGAGCGGCTCGCCTGAAAGGAAACATGAAACCATATTGGTAAATTTTCATACGCCACAGAGGTGAAAAAAGAAAGAAATGGTGTGCAGATAGATGGTCATAACTCGTGGCCACGAGAACGGGCCGCCGCAAGCGAGATTCTCCCGCGCGCGCGCGTGCGTGTGTGGGAGGAGAGAGGGGAAATGCGGTGATACCAAGTATACGAGGATGAACCACAATAAGCAATACTCCTTGTCCCCGTTTGCTTGGCCCGTTTGTTGCAAACATCCCAGTAAAAGAAACTTGTGTTTAGTTAACCCGTTTCCCTGGATGGCAGCCATCGATCGTACTTCGGTTTCCTCAACTCAAACTTGAAGTTCAGCTTGACAAAGTCTGGAATTATGAGCCTCCATGGGTACAGCACTCCACGGCTCGTAACAGTCTATTGTGTAGACCGGGACATGGTCCGTACTTTGACCGTCTCTGCATACATGTTACATAAGTACATACATACGTACACGTACATATGTACATGTGTGCATACGTAGCGGATGATGGGTGACGTTGACTGAACAGCCTTCTCTCTGACGAGGTTGGGGTTTCCAAATTCCAAGCGGGAAAAAATGAGTTCCAAAGGGACATTTTCGGTGAGCTGGACGCGCCCCATTGGCCCGATGCAGTTGGCTGTATGACCCATGCCCATGCATATGCGTACAAGGTGCTTCCCAGGTGGATGGTGAGCCGTGAGACGTCCGGTGCAATGGAGAATGGGGAAATTCGTGACCAGAGTTCAGAGTCAAGAGTCGAGGATTCACGGTGGCCCCCCGCCTTGCCTTGCTTGTGGTTTGTAAACGTGCATCTGCGACACAGAGGCGCAGAGCAGCAGGCGGAGCGGAGCAGAGTGACGTTGCAGGGTCCTTGGCGCAGGCCCAATCACGAGGCGTTACTAGACGCCGGCCGGCGAGTGGGTGTGCGTCGACAAGTCGCGTGATTGGCTGGCGCATCGTCAGGCCACTTGCACGGTGCTGCAAGGTGCATGTGAGCTACTGCGAGCTACTGCAACTGGGTTGCTCCTGCCTGCCATGTCCGGCATTGTTGCTCTGCCTTAAGCGCCGACATCCCACGCCACCTGTGACTTGATGTTCCCTTTCCGTGAGTGTCGATGAGCGTCTGCCCGCCTTGTCTCGCCTTCTTCGCGCCTTCTCGGTGCCTTCTTGTCTGCCCGTCCCGTTTGTTGTCCGCCATTCCAACGTAATGGTCGACGTTACCGGCGGGCGATTGGCCCAAGTCCGTGGCCAAACTGGTACGATTGTCCTGTCGAGTTTCCACGACAAGGTGCAGAGTGCAGCAGGATGCATCATGGGACTGCATGACACTGCATCGGAGTGCAGACGCAGACCAGCTGAGGCAAGCTGCAGTCTGAGCTGGGCTGGTCATGAGTCGTGACTCATGACGTGCCGTCGTTGTGTCGCCTTCTTGAATTTGAGTGTTTTTTTCCATATATAATACCGTGACCCGTTCTACGACCTCGCCTCCGCCCTTCCCCTTTCCCTTTCTCTCCAGCAAGCATTTTTCGACTTGAAATCCTCGTTTCTGTGCCGTGTCGTGTGCTTTTTTTTTCTCTTTCCCCCTTTTTGCTTTTACCATTACGTCCTGGAGCTGGTCTCTGGTTTCTCTTCTAATCTACCCTCTATCGTCTCTACAAGCTGGAATACTTGTTCTATCCTGCACCAACCATCTTCAGCATTCGCGTCAAGTTGCCGGTCAGCTTGAGAGTCGATAGTTGAATCATTGACTGATTCTATTTTTTATTTTCGAAAACCGATTATTTACGCCTTTACTTTTTGTTCTTGTTTCTTGTTTGCCAACTGGTTTGGTACGCACAAACGCACGCATACGCACGCACGCACACATCGTTAATACAACTCACCTAATAACGAAAGTTTCGTGGATTTTACTTGCTCGGCGATAATCAAAACTTTTTTGTTTCTTTTATTTTTTTCCCCCGGGATAAAAACAGGAATCCCATTGTTCAGTCGTTCGAAAGCATCGGTTAATTACAACGATTTATTTCTAATTTATTTACCTTCATTTTTTCTTTCCTTCTTTATACACACAACGCAAACATGTCGGCTATTCAACTTTCTTTCTCTCTTCGTGTCTCCTCTGGTGTCAAGACCGTTCACCTTCTCGGCTCTTGGGACAACTACGTCGGTCAGCTGCCGCTCGCCAAGGACAGGTCTTCCTCCAAGTCTGGCTCCTGGAAGGGCACCTTTCGTTTCCAGAACTCGACCCTTGAACCTGATCAGCGATACTGGTACTACTACATTATCGACGGCTATCACGTCGCCCACAATCCCGGCGTCGCATCCATCACCGAGCCCACCACTGGCCGCGAGCTCAATATTCTCGATGTACCATCGGACAAGCCTGAGAAGTCCTCGTCTTCTTCCTCTCGCCACCACAGGTCTTCTTCCTCTTCCTTCAAAGACTCCAAAGATTCCAAGGACTCCAGGGATCGCAAATCATCGTCCAAGTCGTCGTCCAAGTTGAGCACCAAGAGCTCATCGCGCCAACGATCCCCTTCTTCCTCCAGGGACGGTCGCCAACACAAGTCTTCGCGCAGTCGATCTCCGCTCACCGTGGACATCCCCAAGGGACGTCCTCTCTCCATGTCCCAGATCCAGGCTCCCAAGCCCGTGTCTCCGCATGCTACCAAGCACATTCTGGAATCAGATTACTACGACAACAAGGAAATCAAGGAACTGAGCGCCCGGTTCGGCAGCGTTGGCATCGACGACGAGGATGTCATTACCAACTTTAGCACCTCTCCTGTGTCTTCGAGCGGCTCCTCTCTATCGTACCGCTCCAATCGCTCCAACAGCTCCTCACCCAGCTCTTCCCTATCCGGCTACAGCACACCCGATTCCGACTGCGTCACCTGCACTTGTGAGCGTTATGGAATTACTCGCAGGGGTGAGCGCATCAAGCTCGACTGCGGCGGCTCAAGATGTGGTTACGGAGATGACTGCTCCGACTGCTCCAGTTATATTAGTGAGAGCGAGGATGAGGCGGTGCACTACAGGCACTCTGACTATCGCCGCAACGGGATCGTCATCTCTTGAAATGGGCCTTGATATGCTGGGGAGTAGTGACTGGGAGTGTGATGGATGATTGTTGGTCATCAGAGGCCGAATTGAGAGACATTTGGCGGTTCATTCCTTCGACGCCCGCGATCTGGCGGCGTCTTCTCAAATTCCCTAGTGGTGAAGAGGGAGGAAATGATTACCTGCGTAGCCGACAGTGCAGCATCCTTTTTTTTCTTTTTGCCCCTCTCCTTGGCTTTTTTCTACCCCCTTCTTCTTTTTTTGACAAAAAAATCATTATCACCCCTGCCCCTCACCGCAGCTAAGCGGAGCGGCCGCGCCCAGACTGGTTCTTGGAGAACGCGTCTTGCCGATTCCTACTATGCTCGCGTGTGAAGACTAATGGGTCGATGCTGCGGCCCCCCGTGATTGTTGGCCAGTCGATCCTCGCCGTGCCGACTTGACGGGTAGTTTTTGCTTTGTTATTGGTTCTTGGATGGATTACATGGGAGGGCGTGTCAGTGAGAGCTCAGTCCTTCCTCGTCTGTTGTTGAGGAAGGAATCGGACAATGTCGTAGGTTGCGCATTTTCGCGCAGCCTCCATGCGATGAAGCAGAATCTGAGGCTTTGCTGAAGTGGTTGCAAGGCGTGGCTTTGGAAGCGCCATGGGTCTGGTCAAAGGTGTGACGGATCCATAACAGAAAATGGAAAATGGAAAAAAAAAAGAACATAAAGAAAAAGGAAAAAAACCTCTAGGCAGATGCTACTACTTGTTCAGAGGACGATTGAATCTGTCATGTTAGTCGTTTAGCAATGGATTTGAACCTGGTGTTTCTTCTTGGCTGAGTCCGTGACTGTGAGCGTAGTGTTGTTAGGGCCATCGGGCGAAGTCTTGGCTCGTGTGGCTGCGGCTTAGGTACGTAAGTACTTGCTACTGACTGACTGAAGTTAACGGACCGTTGCAACTGTGTGGTCTGTCAGGTTTCCCTAGTGGTCAGTTTGGTCAACGGTGCTCCTTCCCGGTCAGTGAGCGTCGGTGGCGCGCGCTCAGGGGTCCAGCCGGCGTGGCGGGGTAATTGAGTAAACAATTGGTCACTGGCCTGACCAGCTGCGCGCCGTCAACCTCCAGCTGCCAAAGCTAACAAAACGTCTCTCCAATTTTAATTTTGTTTTTTCTCTTGGTTGCCATCGTCTTCGTAATACCTACTCATTCTCCTTCTCTTCTTCTTCTTCTCCATCATCTCACATCATATGAACGAAGCGGAATTGGACGGACAAAACAAAACAAAGAAGAAATAAAACACACACACTCTATACTACATCTTCGCCTCCCCTACCATCCACAATGTCGGACGACCAGCTCATCCTGCCCATCATCGACTCCCACATCGAGTTATACCCTGAATCCGAAATCCCCTCCCTAGCCCATGGTGGCGACCACGCCAATCCCCTGCCCCGCCAATTCTCCGTCGCCGATTACAGAACCGCCACGCGGTCAGCCCCCTCCCTCCTGGGCTTCGTCCTCGTCGAGAACAACCGCAAGCACGACCTCGAGTCGGGCGCCAGGGACGGCTCGGGCTGGCAAGGACCGCTCGAGGAAGTCAGTTTCTTCCAGAGAATCGCGCTTGGCGAACCCAGAGACGGAGAGGGCCACACCGTCCAAGATGCGAAGCTATGTCTGGCCATCATACCCTGGGCGCCGTTGCCCAGCGGACCCGAGGTCCTGGCTCGGTATCTGAGCAAGGTGGAGGAGGAGACCGGCGAGGCATGGGGCAAGGTCAAGGGGTTTAGGTATCTGCTGCAGGATAAGCCGCACGGGACGATGTTGACGGACGAGTTTATCGGGAGTTTGAAGCTGTTGGGGGAGAGGGGGTTTGCGTTTGAGGTGGGTGTTGACCAGCACGGGAGAGGCAAGAAGCAGCTGGATGAGGTGGTGGAGATGATTGATCGGGCCCACGAGGGGGTGGACGAGGAGAAGAAGGTGACGTTTATTATCAGTAAGTGTTTCTCGACCATTCTCTCTCTCTCTCTCTCTCTCTCGCTGTTTTGTTTTTTTGTTCCATCACTTCTTCTTTTCCGCCAACGTCAAAGCAACATGATTGCATCTAACATCCCCCCCCCCAGACCACCTCTGCAAGCCCGATCTCTCCATCTACAACATCACCTCGGATCCTTCCTTCCGCGCCTGGCGTACGGCCATGTACACCCTCAGCAAGGCCCCCAACACATACATGAAGCTCTCGGGCTGCTTCTCCCAGATGCCCCGGTCGCTCTGGCAGCAGCCCGTCTCGCACATATTCCAGTCGACGCTGGGCTGGCTGGGCATCGTGCTCGCGACATTCGGCGCCGACAGAATCATGTTTGGCAGTGACTGGCCCGAGTGCACGCTGGTGGGCCTGGACGACGAGGCATGGCCCAAGTGGCGGGAGGTGGTGGAAAAGATGTGCTGGATGGCGTCGCTGGGCGATGAGGAGAGGGCCATGATTTTTGGCGGCACGGCCAAGAAGGCCTATGGTTTGTGAGTGGGAGGTGCCCTAGAAGAGGCATGTAGTTGCACGACTAGCTGAGATTATATACACATACATATATGTCTGTCTTCTTCTTTATTTGTGTTGTGCTTTTCTTTACATATCATATGTCTGTTTGATCCTTTGTTTGTGTTGTGCTTTTCTTTACACATATATATCTGTCTTCTCCTTTATTTGTGTTATGCTTTTCTATACTCATTACATGTCTGTCTTCTCCTTTATTTATGTTATGCTTTTCTTTACACATATATGTCTGTTTTATCCTTTATTTATATTATGTTCTTTACACATTACACGTCTGTTCTTCTCCGTTATTTGTGTTATTCTTTTTCGTATATTAAAAAAAATAAGACCCTTAAAGAACGACAGAAGATAAAAAGAATTAAAAAAAAGAGTAAAAAAAAGAGTGTGGAAAAGAGTGTGAAAAGAGTGTGAAAAGAGTGTGAAAAAGAACGTAAAAGAAGAAACAAAAAAGAATAGTATATTCAAACGCCTCATACAGTCATTACAACACGTAGACACATAGACACGTTACAGGGAGGCCTGGTCCCGAATTCCCACGCCCAGACCTGGACCTTGACCTTTCAACTGAGAACCAAGAACAACCAAGAACAATGAACCAAGAACCAAGAAGCAACAACCAAGCAACAACCAACGACTAACAACTATTAGCCCACGTCCAATAATTCATACCCAATAGGCTGACAGGCCAACAACCAGCCAACAGACACCTCAAAAGATCGTCCAGAGCCATCACGGCCATCACTCCTGTCCCCTGCCCCTATAACTTCCCATCTTCTCAATAGAACTCATGATGCCGCTCCGTCCTGGTCGCGGCAACCCCCCGCTGACTCTCCTCGTGTGTCCCGGGGGTCGCACCACGGAGCCCGGCGCTCTGAGTCCCGAGACAGCACTCCGTGCAATGTTTGAATTCCTAATCACGTCGCTCGATGGCCGAGGCGTCTTGGCAGCGGGGCCGTCCAAAGAAGGGCCTCGTTCTTGGCCGTCGCGGTGTCTGGTCGCGGCTGGCGTTTTCTGCAGCTCGGCTTGTGCCGCGGCAGCAGAGGAAGAAGTAGAAGCGGACCGGGACCCAGAGGCAGCCATGGCCTGCATGCTCATCATCTCCTCCGCCAGTAAGACCAGCTCGCCCTTTTCGACCCGCTCCTTTTCCAGCATCGTCCTCAGCTCCTTGTTGTCCCGCTTGACCGTCGACACAATGGCCTCGAGGCGCTGCACATCAGCACTGAGCTCGCGGATGGCGGCGCCGTCCTTGGCCGCCTGCGCTACGCGCTCCTCTGCCACCGTCGTGTCCGGGTCGAGTCTCGTCATGTTCACCTCGCGGTCCCGCAGCTTCTCGTTCTCGGAGCTCAGTTCCTCGATGCGGCTCTCCAGCTCCTTGACGCGCTTCTCCCACCGCGACTCGTACGACTTCTTGAGTGCAGCCACCTTGGTTTCGTGCTTGCTCTTGTACAGCGCGTGCAGTTCCCGGGCGACACGCTCGACGGCCATTTCAACCTCCTTGTTGTTTGGGGAGGCAGTGGCAGGCACTTTGGGCTTGTCCGGCGACGCGACTACAGCTCTGTTGCTCGACTTGTCGCCGCCGCATTCCTTGCCGGCGCGCATACCGGCCAGTTTGCTCTCTGCTTCCTGGTGCAGAAGCTCGGCCGCCTCCCTGCGCTTCTCGCTCTCCTCAAGCTTCTGCTCAAGCTCGTCTCTGTCGTGCTGGCTTGTCATGATCTCCTCCCTCACCTTGCGCAGCACGTCGCCCATGTCCCGTCCGCGCTTCTCCCAATCCTCCTTTTCGGCCGCGAGCTGTTCTTTTAGGGCGCGCTCCTCGTGCAGCTGCTCCAGGGACTTGCCCACTCGTGTTTCAGCATCGCCCACAGCCGCCTTGAGCGAGTGGACCTCGGCTTCTTTCCCGCTCAAAGATGCCTTGAGGGAGCTGATTTCGGAGAGAAAGCCGCTCTTGAGGGACTCGAGCTCCCTGGGCGTGATGGAGGGAAGACTGCGCGGCGTTGGCATGGGTGGAATATCAAAGTCGAGCAAGCTCGCGGTTGGACCGTTTGGCGTGGCGGCGGCCGCGTTGGGCATTGGTCGTGAGGGCGAAAAGCTGCTCCGCTTGGCGGGTGATTTGTTTGGGAAGCGCATCTGATCCGTAAAGTCCATGAGCAAGTTGGACGTATTGCCGTGGCTGCCCGACGACGAGGGCGGTCGTGCAAAGGACTCCTGCTGCCGCAGCTTGGCTAGAGGCGTCGCTGCCATAGTCGCCATGGCCTCCATGGCAGAATGCTTGGCCGGGCTGTGTCCCAAATTGGCAAACACTGTCAGGTTCGGCACGACGGAAAATGTACTCAACGTGCTAATCATGGAGTCATCCGGGGCGGCGGTTTCGTCGTAGCCGTGTTCATGCTCGTGCTCGTCTTCGTGCTGGGCCTGGTGTTGATGCTGATGCTGCTTCTGTTCGTCCTGGATCTCAGTAATCAACGAGTCCCGACGCTCTGCCAGGCCACTCCTCTCATCATCGAAAATTTCAATCGACCTTTCAGGTCCCTCATTCTGCCTCAGGACGTCATCCATACTGCTCAGCCTTCTCCCCTTGGTCGCCCTCGCATCACCGTCTCGGGGACTGCCAATCTTGACGGGAAACCGCGACTCTGGCGAGCAAAGCCTCCGGGGGTTCCTTTGCGGGGGAGGTCCCATGTCTGAACTTCCACTAGAGCTGTGTCTTTGGGCTTCCAGAATCCTGAGCGGGGACAATTCTGTGCCAGACATGACGCGACTGTGCCTGGACTTGGAGGGCGACATGTTCTCCTGGCCCAAGTCGGTGGTTTCGGCCACTTTGGACACAAAGGGTGAGGATCGGGGGGATTCTGAGTTGCGGGATATCTTGGAGGAGGAGGAGGAGGAGGGGGAGAGGGAGGTAGTGGTGGTGTTGGTGTTGGTCATGGATGCAATTCGTGCGTGGACCTCGTACTGGTCGTACTTTCGCTTGCTCGGGGGCGTGGCCTTGTTCAGGCTTGCCTTGTGGACGGGCGAGAGCGGGGAGGTCATTGCCGGTTGTGCACGAGTAGTCGCGGTGTGGTGGGAGTGGTGGTGCTGGTGGTGCTGGTGGTGCTGGTGCTGGTGCTGGTGCTGTCTGGGGGTAAATTGGTCAATTTTGAAACGTTAGGGGTCAACCGTTTGTTTTCGTAGGCTCGTAGGATTCTCGCAATCAACGCGCCCTGTGTGTCCGCGTTGCGCGTTGCCACGCACTGTCTCGCTCGCAAAAAATCGTGAACGTGCTGTGCTGTTGACTGATTGTTTGGTGATGTATTCATGAGGGTTGGGGAAATGTGTTTATTGCAGACGCATAACAACGGGAAGTCATGGCTGCTCAATGGGCAAGTGCTGTTAGATTGCAGACAGCGCAGGACATGGGGGGCGTTGTTTGTGGGTTGGCCCGGCAACCACTGCGTGCAGGGTGTCACGTGCTGTATTGTGTCGTGTCGTGTGTCGTGGTGTCGTGTCTAGGTGTCTGGTACAATGTACTAGTTGAAGCGTGGGATTCGCGCGACACACGTTGTCCTCGGCTTCGCCCTCCATCTTGAGCCCCGTCTCGGGGTGGACGGTCGTTCGTCTTGACTATTCAATTTGTGGATGAACAGGGCTCCAAAACTAAAAGAAGAGAAAAGGGAAAACCGAAAAAGAATCCTAATCCTCCCTCGGCATTGTCGGCACCACCCGCCACCGCGCACGGCCAACTCGAACATGAAATGCAGCTTTGAGCTTGATGATTCTGTGCCTGTGCCTGTGATTGACATGACATGTCGTTGTTGAACCCATCTAATCTGAATCACCGACTGGACTCTAAGAGATCTCTCGTTTTTCCTTTATTTTTAGAAACCCAAGTCGCTCGTGCTCTCACCGCTGCGCATGTCGAACGTGCCACCCCTGATGCACGTGCCAGGTCATGACCGGGAAGTGCATGCCTTCACACACCGACACATCTGGCCACCATGGTCTCACGTTCTTCCAGATAAATCAATCAAGACAACAGAGACTCTCCCGGCTTCTTACATGGTCATCCAGCCAGCCAACAACCAAGACAACAAGCCATACCCGTGAACAACCAAAACACTCCTCCGCACGTCTGCACCACCACCAACTTCTATTATCAACGCGGTGTACCTGTACACCCAACAAGTGTCATTTAGTAGTCTACACATGAACTTTTTCTCTTTATAAAGTTTTGAATATTTTTCTTTTTCTTTTTTCACCAAGATTCATGGCGTCCCCCTACAGACTACAACCAACTACAAGCACCACTCCAATCCATCCCCATCCATCCATCCATCCATCCATCCGTCCGTCCATTTTCTCGTCCGGGCCTCCCTTTCCCCAGAAAACACATATGTACAATACAAGCATACCCCAATCCAACGTTGCCACCAAACACACGTACCACACGGCACGCAAGCATCCCATGGCACTCTAGAAACAGCACGACCAAACTGTCTTCTTCTTCCTATTTTATTCCTTCCTTTCCTTTACTTTACTCATGTACTTGTCTTTTCTTTTATTCATCCCCACCCCCCCTTTTCTCTTTCATTCATTTCATATAACCCATTTCCCTCATCCACCATCTCCATTCCTCTACCTCACCCCCCCCCCCCCCCTACCACTGCCCACACCAACAGACACACTAATGCTAGGCACACGCACATACACGCACATCGCACATACATATTACATATTACATACATGAACCTCAACCTGAAATGCACCATGCATGCACGCATGCACCAACCCGGTGGGTGACAAGTCGCCCACGCTACTCACGCTTTACGACTTTTTAGAAAAGAAACCCAAAAAAAATAAAAAATATAAAAAATATAAAAATAAATATGAAAATTAAAACCCGGCCTATCCAAGCGCCAAGTGGCCCTAGTCTCCAGCTTAAAAATAAAAATATCTTCGGATACCGGCCGATGCGCCCAACTGAGTCAGTCACCCACATGCATGGTATGCACAAGTCCTGCACTCAACTTTATTTCAACAACCATCTTGTATGAAGAATTGTCTCGTCGGCTCGCTCTATCTGGACTAAACATTCGCCCAAAAGTAAAAAGGAAAACAAGAATGTAATCTCAGCGACCAACTTGTAGCAAAATATATAAAGCTTTTTATTTGTTCATATCATAAGTCGTTAGCTAAATAAACGTAAAATCGGTCCAACACACACAACCGCTTGGCCGCTTTCCTTCGCTCTCGAAAAAAAGACGCCAGACAAAATCAAGGCCCGAAAGTAGCTTGGTCATCACTTCGTCATCCGAATTCGCTGCACGTCTCCGTCGTTTCCAAAAAAAAAAAAAAACAATGTCTGTCCGGCAGGAACCCCATCAAATCCATCCAAAAAAAAATAGAAATAGAAAAAAACAAGATTAAAAAAAAAGGAAAAAAAGGCCATAAGTGAAAACTTTGCCCCAGATAACGTGGTGAGCCCAAGTCCAAAAACCTAAACTCATCAATCCTAAGCCTGAGGATCATAACAGGCTTCAAGGTGTTTTCTGTCTCCTTCCCCCTTCTCTCATTCAGTGCTCTCATGTCGTGTGCATCTAGAGCAAAACGGCCGTCGAAAGTCATTTAGTCGGAGGCAAACTCCCCAACCGTGGAGAGAAAAAAACACAAAGAAAAAGGAAAAGGAAAAAAAAAAAAACAAAAAGGGTCAGAATCCCGAAGAATAACGAATAAGGAAAAAGAAAAAGAAAAAGAAAAGGAAAAGGAAAAGGAAAAAAAAAGGAAAATGAAAGGAAAAGGAAAAGGAAAAGGAAAAGGAAAAGAAAAGAAAAACACACTTTAGCCAGTTCAAAAAAAAAAGCCAACCATTAATGCTGTCCCCTCCATTCGTGTTGAGCCATAATACTCATCAGCCATGTATACCCCGAGAGACAACATGATAATGAACAAACTCAAACAGCATGGCTCATCAACGTGTCATCAGCGTCAAACTTCCACATGATACCACGAACCCTCTGTCAGAATAGTATAGCAAGAGCCCAAGCCGTCGGCCAATGTAGCAAGTACACAATAGAACAGGCCTTCTGTTCTTGATGGTCGTGGAGATCGTGGTAGCTGATGCGACCGTATGGGTTTGACAAGATTGTGCATGGGCCCAGATGCCAATGGTGTCCAGAAGCTCTGACTAATAACGAGGCCCAAATGTATCCATATCAGTAGCAAAAGAACTGTCTTCAGCCAAGAGAAACAAGAACAAATGGAAAAAAGAGATTCAACACAGGAGGGGAAGAATAAATATCAAGACTCCAACCCAACAGGATCAGACCCTTTGCTGAAGGCCAAGCAAAACACACAGGAGCTTTTGCTACACTCCGATTCTCTCTCTTTCTGTGATCCAATCTGGCACCTCTCAGGGAAACTGTGAAGGCAGAGAAGCGCGGTTGGGTGAAGGCGAAACAGGCACAGTCGTTCTCATCGTCGACGGGGAGCCGACAAGCTGGAAGCAGGCCGGTTCATGGCGTCATAAGAAGGAGCTGTCACTGATTCCATCATAGTCTTCCGGCGCTTGAGGTCGAGATTTCCATCATGGCCTGACTGAGGCAAGTCGTCGTCATCATCGCGGCCGCGCTTCAAGCTACCACTTCCCGTACCATTGATCAACGAGGACTGAGGTCCGTAACCGTTGGACATTGTGTTGGACATATCAGCGGCCGGAGCATACACTTCAGCGCCGGGTCCTGCATTGGTCGATCCTCGATCGCTGCTGACAACATTATACAGGCTGCTCGTCGTTTGTTGAACGCGGGGCGGGGTGCTGTAGCCCGAGTTTGACGGATAGTAAGACTGGTGGGGCGCTGCAGTACGAGGCGTCGCGCGCCCCGAAGCAGACGGATGACCACCGGGAGATCCCGTCATGCCGGCGTTCATGCTGCTTTCGCTGGTAATGCTCCCAACACCCGGAGCAGAGTAATTGTATGAAGATCGAGAGGTGTCATAGGCAGCACTGTTATGCGTGTACTCGGCCTCATGCTCATGCTCGCCTTCATCCTCGTGAGTCTGAGAGGACTGATCCGAAGGTATAATGCCATTGGTGGCGGGCTTGGCGTCATGCTGCTCAACGACGGGCTGACCAGCGCCAGCAGGTCGGCTCGAAGGAGGGCCCATGTCATTCTTAGGATAAGAGCTGGAGTGCGAGTATATGCGATCATTGGTAGATGGGTTCGAATTCTGATATGGCGATTGTTGCGACGTCGAATCGCCGCCATACAGCTGCCGGGAGCTGTCGTAGCCTTGGCCGGCTTGAGAGTACGGCGGCATGCTATGCACAGCCTGTGCACCTGGGGGAGTTGTAGCTGCGGGTGTGTTTGGCATCGAGGACGCGTTGCTCAGACCATGTTCGACAGACAATGAGCTGGTACCTTGTGTGCCGTTCATTCCCTGACTTTGCCAGCTGAAACTATCCGAACTAGCCAAGCTGCCGATGACCCCCGACGCACCCGTCGGCGGGGCGGAAAACGTATGGGCCCGGTCTAAGGTCGGACGGGCACCCATATTGCTATGCGATGACAACGGCGCCTGGGACGCGGAAAGACTGATTGCCTGGTGAAGTGGCTGGTGAATAGATGGCAGACCAGGAGGAGGGTTCCTTATTTGATTCTGCTCTTGTTTTCGGCGTTCAGCAGCAGCCATGACCTGACTAGTGCGATTCTGGTTTGTTGGATGGCAGAGCAGGGCCCCAATGTTGTGTACAAACAGCGGATACAACTTATCCGTGATTTTCTCCTTGTTGGCAAAATCCAATGCTCGGTCATATGGAATCCTAGAGGGGAGGGGAAAAGGGAAGAAAAGAGGCAAGCAATGTCTTAGCGACAAGGTTCGTTTTATCATGTTGTGACATTTACAACTCGTGTGTCTCAGAAACAATGGGGGTTTTCAACGTACCATACGCCTTTGAGATGCATGGGTCCTATCTTCACAACGTGGCGCACCTTTTCGCTCTTGAGAATACCATCTCTTCGACCACGAGTCATACCGGCAACATTCAACAGCTTCGTACCGTTGATCATGTGATTATCTGCAAAGGAAAAGAAGGAGGAAAGTTTCAATGTTAGTCCAGTGAGCAACTTTTAATTCGGCAAAGCGTCTTTCGTTTGAATAAGGCATGCAGGAAACTAGTTTTCTCTCTTCTGTTCTTACCTTCACGACGAGCAACGCAAATCCCCGACGCCTCAACCTGAAAGCAAAGGCTTCCTTCGTCTTCCCATAAGGTAGCCGTGACCCGAGGCTTCATTCCAGGCGGTGGTTGCTGACCTGTCGTGTCAAAACCAGTGTATTGACCCGTCATCGATGCTTGCCCGCCAGGAACTCCTGGCGGGGGCAAAACAGTCGTCGGGGCTCCGCCCATTTGGTTTGATACAGGGTGAGCAGTCTGCGGCGATGCCAGTCCATTGCCATACTGGTGGTACTGGCCGTAAGGATTGCTCGAATAGCTCGCAGGCCCAGGATGCATCAATTGGCTCGGTTGATGTTGAGAGTAGCTCATGTTGTTAGATGTGACAGTTTGCGGGGGCGGAGCTTGGCCGCCTGACATGTGCTGGGAGTAGTACATGTCGTGACGGAATGCAGGAAAACACAGGATGATCTGAATGGAAATAAGGATAGAAGAAAGAAAAGAAGAGAGGAGAAAAAAATTTGGGATGCGAGAGGGAGAAGAAGGAAAAGAAAACCTAGAGGTTGGCGGGGGGTTCTTTTTGAGAAAGATCAGAAACCAGGAGTGTTGAAACCAAAAAGAGAAAAAAAAAAAAAAAAAAAAAAAAAAAAAAAAAAAAAAAAGGGAATCAACGCGAAAGACGGGACAGCTTTGGAGGCTAGGCCTGGGGGGAAGTTGTCTGGTGTGTTCGTTGCCAGTGGCAGTGGCAGTGGCAGCGGCAGCGGCAGCGGCAGTGGCAGTGGAAGTGGAAGTGGCCGCGAAAGCGACGGGCCACCACGGAACCTACAGTTGGCGGGGGTGTCGGGAAAAGGGAACAGGGTTTGCAGGGGCACGGCAGAGCAAAAAAGCAAAAGCAGCCAGACCAGACCGGACAGTACAGTTACAGCAACAAGCCCGAGCAGAGAGCAGAGAGCAGAGAAGAAGGAGAAGCAGAAGCAGAAGCAGAAGCAGAAGGAGAAGCAGAAGCAGAAGCAGAAGAAGAGGCAGAAGAAGAGGCAGACGCCGGAGAAGCAGAGGCAGATCCGACGAGACACAAGGAGAGGAGTCAAAAGCCCAGGATATACCAAACCAGGTACTCCGTCAAACCTGGTTGGAGATTTGAGCACGAGGTGTGCGAGAGAGAGCATGAGGCAAGAGCATGAGCAAGAGCATGAGCACCAGGCGAGGGGTACCCTGTCCTCGTTCCGTTGAGCACAAAAAAAAAACCGAGACTGAGTTGGGTTCTAAAGTGGGCCCTTGTGCCCTGGTACCTCTCCCAGAGCTCCGAGTAGAGGTACTTGGACGTTGAACCCCTGGTCGCCATCCGACGAACAGAGTCGACCAGGTGTCTCTGGTACGTACCGGCGACGGCTGGACTCGAAGACCAACGAGTAACGGGCTCTCGTGCTAGCATCGGAGCCAACAAGGGCCAGCCTACCCCATCCTGCTTAGACATGCCACTTGCGAGACTCGAGCCTGGGTACTAGGCGTTAATGGTTTATTTTTTGCACATGGCTGGCCTAACCACGTAGTACTGACTTTAATTTAGTTCCTTTGCCGTTCTTGTTGACGCTCTGCGCCAACAACGGTGAACGCGCTTCAACGTAGGAGGGCTTTCCCCAGGGCCCACCCCCCGCCTCGCTACCGTGCAAGCAAGAAAACCACATCGGCCTCGCTCGCCTTTGAGGCAAACACAAACACAGCTGCCACACTTGCAAACCAGCCGCGGGGTTCTCTAGCAGCGGCAGGATTCCAAAAAAAAAAAAAAAAAATAGACCAGACAGGCCTGGTCTGTGTGGGCCGTGGGCCGTGGGCCGTGGACCGTCACACTGTCTGCCTACGAGGTACCTCAGCATGCGGAGTTCTCACCATGTGGGCGGGCTGATGTCTTCAATACTCCGGGCCTCGTCGTGTGTGTGTGTGTGTGCGTGGGTGGGTGGGAGCAATCGCACACGAGCGTGTGGTTGGTGTCGTGTCTGGCTGGTTGTGTCGGTTGTGTCGTGTCGTGTCGTGTCCAACTGGTCTCTTCTCGCGCGAGTGTGTCAGTGTGCCAGTCAGTCCAGAAATGTATGCGGTAATGCGATGCGTTTTTGTGTGCGCGTGTGTGGTGTGGGTGGGCTGGTTGGCGGCGGCTGGGTGGATGGCGGCTGGCAAATGGCAAATGGCAAATGGCGAATAGTGAGGAGATGTGAAGCGTGAAGCGTGAAGCCCAGTCACGCCCAGTCCCGCCCAGTCCCGCCCAGTCCCGGGCCCGCTGGTCGCTGTCATGGGTCCTCCTGGTGGGTCCTCATGGGGCCTGGTGGATTCTCAACTGTGCAGGTGCGGGAGGCGCTGGGGTCCAGGGCGTGGCTCGAGGAGGGGCGCCCAGCCATCAAACCGCCCGCCCCCCCAAATCTTCACCCGTCGTTGTTCAGTCTGGTCGTTGTTCAGTCGGCCCAGTCCTGCCCAGTCCAGTCTGCTTCAGGCCACACCAGATGCCTTCAGCGACGTATCTGGTCAACGCAGCTCATTGTTTTGTGGGCGGTGCGTAGCATTCTACCAGACGCAACCACGCTTCATCTTTGCCCGCGGACTCTGATTCCGTCCATTTTCCCAATGGCGCGTCTCATCAAAAGCCAGACACAACACACTGCTTGCCACAGGGGCTCTCTTCTCGATCGCGGGCGGGCTTGTCGCAAAACCAACCACTTTGTTTTGGGAAGAGTGAGCAAGGGCGCAAAAGATTCATGACTTGCTCTGGCCCTGACAACAGACGGCCTGACACCTGGCCTTGGCCGACGTGGACCACTCAACAACGCCCGACCTCCAATCCCATCATGCCATGAAAGCTCGCTGGCTGGAGCTTCGGGGTGACGAGGTGGCCAGCTGGCCTACTAGGGTGGGCTTCTGTGCCGTGTCTCTGCCTTTGCTGAGTGGTTCCTTCCGAATCTGAAGATCCAGTATCCAGTCAAGCCGGTCCCATCTGCCCTCCCGTCACAGTTTCTCGTCTCATCATCCTTGTGCCTGTCTATTTCCTGTCTTGCCATGTCTTGCCATGCCTTCCCTGCCTCCTCTCTTTTTTCTCTTGTTTTTATTAATAACCAAACCTCGTGAAGATCTTTGCCCTTTCGCGCACGCAGCTTTTGTTGAATGCAGGTCTTGCCTCAACCTCGCTAAAGTAGTGCCAAAATGATGATGGTGGCTGCCGCAAGTCGTCCATGAGTGCATGTACTTGGGTACCTAGGTACCTTGCGTACTAGGTCCTAAGCAAAGCTTGCCATTGTAGTAGCTGGGTTATTTTATATTATCGCCACAGTTTTTGCTGTGCTTTGCCCTCAGCATCATGCCTCCGTTCCGTATACAGTCTGTTCGACCGACCGGAGGGAAGCGGGTAATCTTCACCCTTGCCCTTCAACCTGTCCTTCTTTGTTATCCTATCCTGCCCAGCCTCGGTGGGTTTTACGCACTGGGGAAGGTGACGGAGCAAAAAGTAACCCTGGGACCCTGCGCCGCTCTATCAAGTCGTGGGGTCTGCAACCTGCGGCATGACATCCATCTTGTGTAGGTACGTACTTATTTACGAAGTACTGAAATGCTCATGGCGACTGCTTTTGGCACGTGGTGGCTCTTGATAGCGTCTTGGTCTTTGTTTTTCTCGTTCCCTTTTATTTCTTTTTTTTTATATTAATTCGAGACTAACCAAGTACCTCGGTAACTGTGTAAATAGTAGCTAAAGTAGGAACAGCGGGCGTCATATTCTGCGCCACTGGCTGGCAGCAGTGAAGCCGCTGATTCCAGTGGCTTTTTTTTTCTGCCTGCTCTGTACCCATATCATGATATGTGTTATGTGTGCATATATTTATATGTACATGTCAGGATCGAACATCTTCCTGCTGTCAGATTGAGCATTGTACCTGGATCGGATCGGCCTGGGCGGGGTCGACACTTCTTCCTGCTTCTGAATTGACCGCTTCGCGGCAATCCTAGTTCGTTGTACCATTCGCCGTGTCGATACAAGGCCATTTGATTGTTTCGTGGCCTCTCGCTCAATCTAGTTTCAGTCCTTTCTTTGTCCTTTCTTTTTCTTTTGTCGACGCAGGAGATTCGTGGTCCATGTGGGTTAAGGTCCGTTGCCATTTGACGCACGCCTGCACGGGACGAGCTCCACACTTGCCAGTCTCCTGCGTGCCGTCACCTCCCTCTCGATGACGGCCAGGGTTACAGATGGGAAGGAAGGAGTGGGGACAATGGGATATCTTCAGACCACTGCTGCGCATAGAACCTGGGAACTTGTCATGGAAGACGGTATGCGCACAACGATGGCGCTCGTGCATGTTGTACCCGTAAAAAGCTCACGCCAGAAGCAGTAGAACAAGCGGCAGGAAGTTGGAGGCTAGGGCAGAATTCCGCATAGGCTGCTTTAGACGAAAAAATTCCCGTCAACGTTGTCACGCTTACTTGATGAGGTCTCCTAAAAGGTCCAGGATGCCGCCCCTCAGGAGCCAGGCATTGATGGCGGCCGTGACAGGGGCGTGTTCGCGTCCGGCAGCGACGAGGGTGAATCGGCCGCACGGCTGTCGCTAGCCAGTGTTGTTTGCTTGACGAGGCTGTTTCTCATCTTTCCTTTTTTCATCTTTGATTTTAGCACATCTGTGCAGAATCTCGTGATTACCAGGTAGATATGCTTCTGCCGAACGAAATGATAGTTACCATGCTCACTACCCGACAGTGTACCTGCATACTAGTACTTAAGTACTTACCTACCTACCTAGTAGGTAGTAGGGGTAGGTACCTAGTAGGCAGGTACATTACGCAACTGTTTAATGGTTTGAATAGATACTGGTTGCCCTATTTGAATTTGGATTTTTTCTTCCTTTGCAATTACAGCATCCATTGCGCAAGCGGATTTGCTGATCGATATTGCCGTCGTTGCTATTGTTCGTCTTCCAAAGTAAAGCGAATGGGTGAAATACCGAGGAAAGTCATGTGCAAATGTCCCGCCTCGCCTCGCCTTGTCCTGCTTTTTCTATGCATATGCATATGTATGTACATGCATACATATGCATTTGCTTTACACCAGACTTTGCAGGGATAATTTGAGCCAATCAATTGATGAGCTCAAAAATGGCGATAAGTTAGAGATCTAAAGGGAGATCGAAGGGTACATTAACTGCCACTTGATATATAACGGAAGAAAGGTATACCCAGGGGCTGGACTACGGCAGCGTTAAAGGTCACGTGCGTTCTGTGTTGAGGTCAATGTGCATTTGCATCGCTTCTACGTCCGCTGATAGCTGCATGGCGTTGCTTGTGCTTGTGCTTCCGCCTCGGCTGCATGGCACCCAGACACTTTTACTTCGTCATAATGAGACACAAAGTGTGAGCGCTCACCGACGAAGCCATCAGACAATCAGAGATGGCAATGTCGCGTGCAAACTTGTGCGTCCACATGTCTTGACATGCTTTTCAAGAATTCTCTAACACATAAGATGAGGAGGTCAATCCTTCAAGTATGCATGCATGGCCGTCTGCCTACCTAGTATCTAGTATGCAAGGGCCAAAAGCCGGCGGTATCAAGGGTGGGGTGGACGATTACGTGGCTTAAACGGCTTCGCCAGCCCCATGATAACGCGATTTATACATATGTATGTACATATGTACATCTGTCAGTGTGTGGACTGTGGAGAATGTGCCTACCGAAGTTGTCGAGGAGTTGCGTCGGGAGAGTCCGCGATCTTGCATACTGCGTCTCCATACTGAAGGTATAAGTGCCTCAGTACCCTCAATAAGGGTTCAAGACGTCCTGGTCGAAATTTGATGCACAACTCCGGCCGTCGACTTAGATATCCGGGGCCAGCCTCGGCAACGCATATCTTGCGTCGGCCACGCTCGAGGCATCGAATCCAACCAGACCGGGTTTGGACGCTGTTTGAAGATCGAGCCAGGTACTTGACCTGCATCAGAATCCTACTTGCCTTATAAAATCACAGTCGGCAACTCGCCAACAGGATGTATCATAGCTTGATCTGGCTTTGCGGGGGATGCAATCCATTGTCAACTCCACTCGCATCAGGTTTTCAAGGGCTGAACTTAGAATTTGGCCAGCTTTGTTGTGATTGATTTGTTATCTACCTCAACTGAACACGACTGTTTAATGCCGCACAGCATGGAAATCACTCACCAATTTTGCTGTCATTAGACCGATGTAGACAGAGGTACAAGTTGAGGAAAGCCACCAAAAACCTGCTAGGGTTCTTCGCCGCGGAGGGCATAGCGATGCTGGAGAGGGTATGAATTCTCTGGGTTCTCATCCTATGCACAAAGCATGGGGTGCTTATCTTCTCTTTTTTTTTTTTTTCTTTTTCTCTTGGCTCAGACATGTACCTCGCGTTAATATCGAGCGAGTGCGGAGGGCGGCAGCGTCTAAGAACCTCAGCGCGTGTCTGCGAATCGCGAACGTGATATCGTAAAGCAAAGTACTTTGCTACATTTTCGAGCCTGACCCCTCCTAGCACAGTAGGCATGCAGTCAGTAAACGGTTCGACACAAAAAGCCATATGCTTACTTTTTCGACGGGGTACCATTGCCTGCCCTTGCTTTAGTCCCTTGTGATTCCTTGTTCTCCATGCTCTTCTTCATTTCCCGCTCGACACAGAGCCAATGTGTCTCGCAGATGGCACCCATTCGCCTCTGAGTCGTGGTGTACATTGTACATACGTCGGTCCAGGCGCGGATAAGTGGCTGAGACATCGCAACTGGGGAGCGTGGGACGACCCTTCTTCACACCGCTACTCTGCTCAATGATACTCCATCAAAAATCGACTACACCCCGTGAGTCTAACAGCTGTGCCTCATTTGATAATCCCTTCCTTTTTCACAAAGCATCGCCAAAACCAAAAGTTCCAAGACTGCTGTTGACTGTAAAGAAGTAGGCGGTTTAGCAAACGTCCATAGAATATGGAACTAAGCTGGGATAAGCTGGGACGAGTCTGGTCGCATCCAAGCCAAGTCAACAAAGGAGGAAGTTGACCTCGCCGTAGCTCCTTCCTCACCAAAAGCGCACCAGGCGGCTTGGCACTGCGAGTTCGCTTTGCTTCCCCTGCAATCTCAACAGCCAGCCAGTTGGTCGTTCATTTTCCAGGATTCAAAATGGCGATCACTGAACGAGATCTTTCGATCCATCAAACACTATTACGAGGCTGCGGATTCATAGTCGCATTTAAAGCGGTCCGCCAATCAGCTCTTGCCAGCCTCTGGAGTCCGCATACTCACTCTGCTCCGCACAGCCTCTACGAAGCTCAAAGCAAACTCATAACCAGAATCCGTCCGATTGTTCGACGACAGGAAGCAATACTGATCAATACTGACGATAACGATGATGATGAAGTCACCCATCTCTCATGTCTAGCCTGTCGCATTTCGACGATTCGCAGACCCACAAGCCATGTCTTGATCTCAACAAGTTTCATTAACGAACACATGGCCGTCCACACAGCCAACGCACGAGCAAGCCTCCCATGATCAAACACGATATTTTTGGTACAAGTGTCTCAAACGACAACCGGTTCAATCGTGCTCGTCACAAAGTTCTGCTGATAGCATGGTCCTCCTAACCTAGGTTTCTACACATATAATGGCAGTACATCATTTTCCACAGATCCATAATATCACCTGCATACGACCCTGGCTCAGTGGACGACGTCTGAAGCGCCAATTATGGGGAAGCAGGATGCGCGATTCCGATTGCATTGTCTGGTACTCCAAACGTGGGTACGTTTTCCCACGTCTCTTTCTTTGAGACGGCATCGCTATGATGGCGCGAGACTGACAATCTTTCCGCAACTTAGTTTGTGCTTGTCCCAAGTTTCATTCTGCCTTCGCGGAGGGCCTAATTTCAACACTGAATCATGACGAGACCGTCATTTCATACCCTTCCATCCAGTCTCACTCGGCAGACATTCTTATCCACAAAATACAAAATGGAAATTCAGCAAACCTGGAGCGCACTAGCCGACGGTTTTCCAGTCCCTGCAGATATTGTACATGTCTGCCCACCCTGACCGGGAAAGATGGATGATGTTGGCCTGAGCACTTGCATAATACACAGACCTAAAACATGGCCAATCACTGTGCGCAAACTGCAGTCACAACGAACAAGGGTCCTTATTCAGCCGTTTCAAAAGGGTTCCTAATTGAAATCGAAAAGTACAGGTACAAGTCCAGCCATCGTCATCCATGTGCGTGCTTGCTTCCCCCTCGCCAGAAGCCTTCCCGTCGGGCTGCTCATGCCCGCTGCAGCCATCAGATCCTCACATTGCCCCTCCGGAAACCTCTGGGCTATCCACTTACAACCACACCGATGCCGTGTGATATTAGCGATGCTAGATTCCCGGTGGAGGGCGGTGTGGTTTGGCTGCTTCGTATAATCGGCTTTCGTCCAGTTTTTATGCCAAAATGAGAGGTCATACTTTCCCATATGCTCTACCCTTCCACGACCATACTCTCGTTATTGTCATCTTAAAAAGGCATCAATGGAATTGCCCTTGTTGAAAGATTGAAGCAGGGCGGGATTTCCTGTGAGTTTCAGTCATGGGCCTCGGAAGTAAATATGGATCAAGTGCCACAATGATGGATGGATGCACGAATCATCCTGCCGGATATTGAATCGAGCGCGAAGAAGGCGGCCAGCCAATTGACACGTTCTCTTGTAGGTGCTCAGGCTGGCAAAAAGTTCTGGGCACACGGGAGACATGGCGGAGGGGGAGGGGCGAAAGAGAAATGTTCGAGAATGACTTGTTGAGTACTCCCTCGTCAGCAGTTCGGAATTTGGGACAACTCATCGACCCCTCAGGCTCCGACCACAACAGCCCTGCTTATCTGTTCCACCCAACACTTTGCTGGCGAGTAGCGGCCTTGCAATAATATAGAGACTGGAAGAGATGAATCGCCGTGATTTCTAACCCAATAAGCGATCACCACGTCTCTGCGGCACCAGAAAGTCAACCCCACACCGTGGCCAGAACCTGTCCGTCGTTATGGAACATGGCGTATATGTAACAAAACAGCTTTCGGAATCACGGAGTGTGGATTTATGGCTAAGAGAAAGAGTTTTCACCTCTCAAATACTAATAATCTTACTATCATGTATACTGATTTTCTAAGAGAAGCTCCCGGCAGCGTCGGCAAGTGCACACCAATAGTACTCGCCAGCACATATGTAAGATCTGACTACAGTTCTGTGCAGTGATTGCAGTGAGCATTCATATCCAAAGCACAAACATCAGACGAATCGTGGCTCCAGTAGGGATGACACGCGAATCAGAACTGTTTTGAAGCAGGGACGTCTCTTGCAGATACATAGATACATATGTATGTATGATGTATGTAAATGCTTCAACGTGGCCGACATTATCAGCGATAGAGGACTACAATTACTCCAGAGACCAAAAGCAACGACGAAGCAGGCCTTAGCCCTCCACGAACCGGCTCGGCCCTTAACACATGAGAACATGCATGCGTGGAAGACGGACCGCCGCACATGGAAGGCCAAGAGTTGTGTTCCTTCCCGCCACTCCCACTTGATCCAGGCGGAGAGGGGATGGTGTCATGGTGCACGTTTGCTGGCAAGCAGCAGAGCGCCTTTTGGACCTATGACAAGTATCCGCAATCATCGACATGCAGCCGTGAAGCGCCCGCAGGGCTTGTCGCTTGATTGCGGCCACACCCAAACCCCAAACGGTGTGCCACGCATAAATTCCACATAAGCTACCTCTGAGCCTTTATGAGTGGTCTTGGTCGCCGCCTGAATCGAATCCGTATGTACGTTGTTTATGGATGCCCCGTGTAATTGCGTCAAGAGTCTTTAAACGTAAGAAACATCATATTCTCAATGGGCATAGGCGTAGTGGCTAATCTTTGCAGTTTTGCTTGCGTCTGAAATGTATGCTCTTCTTAGCACTATTTAGTAGGTACCTACCCACTAAATTCCTACCTGCATACATAAAGTATGTACATATGTATGTATGTACATACTTGGTATTTTACAGGCCAGATAGAAAAGAACACGCCCACTTGCTATTACTTGGAAAGGGAAAGTAGTCAAGAATCGGGACTGGTCGTGTAATTGAACGCACGCGCTGACCGATGTTTGCCATTTTCTTCGCAAGGAAACCTCGCGTGGTCGACTATTGTCTCAGACTCCAGAGGCCATGATAATGGGAGCGGAGTTCCAATCCGGACCCTATCCCGGCTATTCTACCAGCCTATCCCTTGCACAGATTGGTCTCCCACTCTGGTCTGGTACTTCAGCCCACCCTCACCCGACACCTGGCAATACGGGGCTGGTCAGATCTATCAAGATTACGTATGGATATACTTACAGTGGGTCGTAGGTAATTCCGAACATTTTTGCTTTTACCTAAGTACCTTTTTTATACTAGATTTTAAATATTTATATTCTATTTAAATTTTATATATAAAATACTATAATAAATATATATAAAATCTTTAGTATTTAAATATTATAAAATATATTTTATTTATAAAATATATATATTATTTAATTAAAAATATAATTATTAAATAATATACTTTAAATTTTACTTTTTATATACTATATTTTAAAAATTTTATATATTATTAATAAAATTAATTAAAAATTAAAATATATATATATATTATTATTTATTAAATATATAGTATAAATTATATTTTATAGTATTTTTAAAAAAAATTTTTAATAAGTTATATATAAATATTTTTAAAAGTAATTATAAAGATTTATACTATATTTTTAAAATTTATTTAAAATTTATAGTTATTTTTTTATAATAAAAAATTATAATATTTAGAAATAAAATTAATATATTTTAATTAATATAAAATCTTATAAAATTCTAGCTATAAAAAGTAATAAGATATACCCTTTTAAAGTTTTATATAGGGTATATGCCCCTCTTTAAAAATGTTCGGAATTACCTGGAGTCACTGTATAATGTACAGCTGGTCGCCAATCAATAGACACGGTTGCCCATTCAGTGCCACTAAACGCCCTGAAAACGCCGTCGCCTGCTCCAGGTGTTGTCAAGACGTCCCAAGCAGAGACCAGAACGCTTTCAGAGGAAGTCTTGGACGATGAGATTCTGGGTACATCCTGCGTGCAGAAGAAGAACAAGAGACCAAGATGTCGAGTCACTTTCGGTCTTGGCTTACGGTTGCATCACGGACGGAGGGGCCTGACTTTGCCAGATCTGAATGAGGGGGACTCATGTCGTCGGTGCATTAGCTCTCCCGTCCAACGAACATAACGTCGACCGGGGTTGGGAGGAGAAAGAGTCAATCGTCACCCCACCTCCCTCCCCGTCCTCCTTTTCCACGCCTTGCTAAGCTGGAGAATGAGCCGTGGCCGTTGCGGTTGCTGCAAGGCTGCTCTAATGCAAGACGGGCCAGTGCATATTTACCAGGTATGGTACATTACATGTACGTATGCACAATTATGTATATGTATGCAAGAACCACGGCTCCACTCCACTCCTGTTGGGGACATTCATAATACGGGACTATTCGATGCACTCCAGATTGACGTGTGATGGATGGCTGGTTAATAACAACTGTTGCATGCACCGCGGGAAGGGAGGGAAGGGAGGGAAGGGGAAGGGTTGCCGTCACAGCCAGGTAATTTTTTTTTTTTGGTTCAATTTGTCTTTGTTTTTGTTTTTTTGCTTTGACGAGAAAACGGCAGAAAACGGCCTGGTGAACCATGCGACGGGATATTTGGGTGAGGCATTTTCTCCAGGCTCCAAGTTTGGCATAATTCGTTTTTCTCGGGGTGTGCTTGCTACAAACAGTTCAGGACATTCGACATTCTGAGACACAAAGGCGATCAGGCAAGCAAGCCACAGCTAACGAAAGAGCTTACTCGGGTTACAGTCAAAACGATTCAAGTTGCAATGGAGAACCGTATGAAGATTAGGGAAGCGACTAGTCCATCTTGCAATTTGGGCATCTTTTCGTCAGCGACAAAGGAACAGACGGCATGGCGGCATGGCAGCATGAGGATAGCAAAAAAGCAGCACCGTCAAATGTCAGTCACTGCAGGTATGATGCGCATGCAGCGTCATGTAATAATTTACATATGCACAGATATATGTCCCGTACTTGCTCCGCACCATCAACCATCTGCTATGCACACGGAGTGTTTCTTTGCCAGCCACTGGACTCGGCCGGAAGCCTTCTTTCATCGGCCCTTGTGAACAGGAAAGAAGCAAGATATGCAGGCAGATGATGACTTTTGGGGGGGGGTAGTTGTCCCGAAATCGCTCAATCGCGGACCCACAAAGAGATAAGCGTATCGTCAACAAGCTGGAACTGGTCCAACGACAAGAAGGCGAAGTGCTATCATGTATTGATGATGTCAATCAAAGCATGTTGATGAGGGAAATTCGAGCGCAACGAACGAAGATTGAATGAGACGGCCGAACACGGATACCCAGGCAGGCAGTACATACTACGTACACATGGCAGGGTTGTTGGTTGGTCGAGATGGGCGGGTGGCGCGCGCATGGTAGGCAGTGGGCACGAACGGAAGAAGCACACTGTTGATCATGGACGGATTCCACCCGAATCACTGATGTCGAGTCGGTCGGGATTCACCCATGGAGTAATGGACGGACTTTTGAGCGGCTGTTGAGGAATGACATGATCATATTAGTAGTGTGATCTTAGGAGTGGCTGGACATCGGCAGACGGGGCAAATGATGGATGGGTGGGTAGGTGATGGGCTGGCTGGATCACCAACCAGGGTTCTTTTTGGGGGGGATGGGGAGGAGGAAGAGGGGGGGGAGGAAGAGGGGGGGGAGGAAGAGAGGAGGCTGGGAGGACAAGCCAGACGACATGGGCGTGTGATGGGCGAAAATGTTTTTTTCTTTTTTGTTTTGTTTTTTTGGTATTTGTTTTGTCCCTTCACTTATTTTTGACCTTGCCATCACCCATCCGGGTTGTTCTGTACGGGGTTTTCGAAGCAGTTTTGCTCGGGACCGCTAAACTGAATTGGTGCAGTTTTGGGAACCCATGCTCGGTCGGAGTAGACGGGAGGAGGAGGAAACGGGACGAATTGGACTGGGGCTTAGCTTGGTCACACAAGGCAATTTTAATGTTGCCGTTTGTCGAAAGGCAAAAAAGGAAGGCAAAAAGGCAAAAGGGCAAAGGCAAGGCAAGGCAACGTCAAGGCAATAAAAGGCGAGGATATAGTCATCATCACAAAAGCTCACCTTGTTTTTGATCTTCCTCCATCTGGCTTAAAACATGGCGCTCGGTTAACACGATGCTTGCCAAGCCTGTGCCTGGCAACATGGGCATATCGAAACAATCCGTCACGCTCCCGAAGGAGTTTCCCGGGGTCGGAGGGGGAGGGGGGGGAGAGAGAGGAGAAAGGGAGGGGAGCAGCGGCCAGGTCTGCCCAGTGCCGAATGTACAAGGACACAAGATGCAATGGCAACGAGAAACAACAAAAAAAAAAGCAGAATGAACAGGCCGGGCATGTTCCCGGCAAGAGTCTGCGATTATGCAAAGGGGTCAGACTTGGCTCGGGACACATACATACATATGCATGTACATGTATATGTATGTGCATACTTGGCTACATATTACATATAAGTATGTACATGGGCATGTGTACATACCTACTTACATACATACATATGTACATATGTACAGAAACCCAGGCAAATGGGAGAAGTACTAAACTGTAGAAAATGACGGCCGTGGTCGGCAGAGAGAAGACAGAGCAGAGAGAAAAAGTGCGTCTCCTTGATCTGGACGGCCCGGCATCGAGACGACACCGAAAATAGACACCAGAGTCATGTTGTGCGTGCGGGCCTGCGCGTCATGTCTGCTTATGCTTGTGCTTGTGTTTGTGTTTGTGTTGGACGCAGGCATCTCAACACGACACGACACGACACGACGACTGGGCTGGACTGGGCTGGACTGGACTGGACTGAGCTCGGATTATTCAACGAGACTACTACTACCCATGGGAAATGCGCAGTACAACATCATGTCATTCGTTCGGGGCTTTGCAACGACAACGACAACGGCACGGCCCATCACATGGAATGGGCTGATCTGATCCACGACACGGCATTCTCCCCTTCCCCGGACCGGAGGGGCCGCCGTATGGAAGAATCGGATTGGATTACTTGGGCCAGCCTTGCTTGTCTCGTCTGCTTCTATTAGGCCGAGATGACGTGGGAGCGAGCTGACATTTTTCAACCCCTTTTCTTTTCTTTTTCTTTTTTTTTCTTTTTCTTTTTTTT
>SRPT01000378.1:0-29261 GCA_018360205.1 Claviceps digitariae | reverse complement strand
AAAAAAAACAGTAAAATAGTATAGTATAAAAAGAAACATAGTATGTATATTTACATGGCGGGCTTATGGAAAGTAACCTTACTGGATTTAGGTAGCGCCGGTTGGAAATTTATTTTCTCCAGTGGGATATTTATGCCCCCGATTTCAAGATGGAGGCAAACGAAAGACAGCAGACAGACACCTACCACACCATTATATGAACAGCAATATCCGGCTCAGACGCGTCCGGTTGCTGTCTCTGTCGAGTCCATTGGTTTGTCATCGATAGCCTGACAGATTGGTGCCAATGATGCAGCTTGGGTGGAGTATCGTAGCACAGGTGGCTTCCACAATTCGTCGCACATTTTCCGCTACGACATTAATGTAGGTACTTGCAATGTACTCCAGCAGGTATGTATCTGTCTAGTACCTTGCCAGCTGTCTTGTGTTCAACAGGTGAATATAGTGCTTACAAGGTACCTACAAACGCAGGAACTGTGCAGCTTCAAAAGTCATCAGCAACCCTTGCAGTCCGCAAATTCATGATTCGCTGCCATTTCGCAGCTCGGACTCACAGCACTCACAATGAGCCTGCACCTGTGAGGCACCGCCAATACCGAGTCTTTGAGCTGAAGCTGGCCCGGAGCTTGAAGTTAACTTCCATTCGGTGTACGTGAGCAATCTCGACGTCCCTGCAGCAAATCTGGGGAGAAGGAAGATTCAAGATACCGAGAGCTCTCTTCGGCATCTGATAAGCCACCGCGAACTGATAGGTTGTGCCTGGTCTTGTCGGGATTCCTTCGCCTTGCCTACTCCTCCACCTAGGCCTGTCCAACTGGACTCGTCAGTCACGTGATATCACACGCTCTCTCCTCCCCGCAACCTGGAGGGGCTCCTCGGGTCATGGACGGCGGAATAACGTCCACGTCCACGTCCACGTCCAAGCCTCAAGCCCAAAGCCCGACCCTGCAGCTTTGTGACGTTTGACACGATATCCGGATATCAACGTCGTGGTGTCGCCGTGTCGACATGTTCTCCACCAAATCAGCCCAGGCGCTGCGAAACCTATTCGCCGGCTATCACGAACCGCCCAGCTTGTCGACTCAGCAAACCCAGAAACTTGTCGATGGCCTCAAGAAGTCCTTCCGACAGCAGCTAGATCTCGAATATGGCGCCCACTCCGAGCGCCCAGCCGCATCGGCGACAATGGGCGAGAAGGGTTGTCGCATTCGACATTCGGCTGCTACGCTGCATCTGAAATCCATCCTCTCGAATCCCCTCTTCAGCTACAACAAACAACATGTTCCCCTAGCCACATCGGGTTTGCCAAGCGCCAAAAGTGACCCCATGGACGTATTTGATCGCGCCGTTTCCAAGGGTATGATGACCCTCAAGGCAGCCACCGGGTGCATCATGGCCAAGCGACAGATACTCTCTTGCCATGAGAACCGGTCGGGGCTGGCCTCGTCTCAGACCGCCTTGCGCGTGGTGCGATGGCTGAATTCCACTGGCGCAGAGGCCCATTTGAGCTTTCTTGACGACAAGCCTTTCATTCGTGCCCTCACACCACTACTTGTTGCTGAAGGATTGGAAGACACTGCTTGGAACTGGGTCTCGCGGACCGTGACAGACACGGATGCTTCGTGGGATAGTGCCCTGCGTATAAAGCGGGCATCGTTCCTGCTTACGGAAATGGCTCGCACCAAAAGGCAGCCCCAATACGGCAACTTAGACGCAGCCATCACAACCATTCTCCATGCTGAGCAGCTCTACCACAACCACCCCTTACTTCCGGAAATCCTCGTCTATCCCTGGCGATGCCTCTCGTGGCTGTCGACGGTTAATTCGTACCGTCATGTTGCTCGCTCCGGGGCCATTTTCGACGCTCATATTGCCATGGCTGATCTTCTACCACAGACCGTCGAGGTTGAAACGGCACACCTACATCTCCATCACCCCACATGTCCGGACGACATGCCCGCGATGCGATTTTTCAACGACAAGGAAAAACTGCGCAGCTTGGTGAGGACTCTCAGCTCCGAGACGCACGAGAAGCGCTCCAGGCCTATAGGAATACATACCCTCCCCTGGTTAAGATTCCTCGGCCACGATACGGTGACTCATTTGTGGCGAATGGGCAGGAAGGAAGAGGCAGACTTCGTGGAAAAACGGCTGTGCGCCGCGTTGTCGGCCTTTAGGCATCTGTCATGGAATGCTACTTGGACGTGATGAATAAATAAATGAAAAAGATGAAATGAAAACAAAAAAAAAATGAAAAAATAGTAGGAGAAACAAGGAGAGCGAGAAAGAAATTCTTCAACGACATAACTGTCTGTTGCTCACCATGGTCGGCCTTTACCGGCGCACGAGAACCACTCATCACACCTCACGCCACCGAGGACAATTTTGTCCCTTCTATAACATGCCATCTTTGGTGAGCGAGAAGCGATGCCGGGCGAAAGCGCAGTGTCTACAGCACGTCATATGCGACCTTTTGCGCGTTGATACGTTGGCCGTCTAGCGGGAGAAGGGGTTTGAACATGATGGAGATGGTGCATGTTCCAGGGAGCATGCGACTGGCGCAGACGCATCAGAGACGATGCACACAAATTGTACAAGACTAAGGACTATTCAGCTGTCCATTTTCTTTGTTATCTAGCCTAGGCTACTCATATGTCACTGCTTAGCGACCTAACATGTCGCCGTCGCGGAGAAAGAGTACTTTTCAGACATGGCTATACTCTACGTTTAACCCATTGATGACGATTTACGTCTACGGCGCTTCGAGGCTGTCCAGTTGTACCGCACGATCCTTTAAATGACGGAAGACTAGGATATTATTCTGCAAACTCAACATGATGACAGAGGACATGTTGTATACTCTTCGTGGCGCGTATGCAGTATCGTGTATGAGGAGGACCATCACAAAACACGCCGCTCATTTTTTTTCCAACTTTACCATCCTCCCCATGTCGTGTTCCATACCCCCTTTCAGCAAACTCTGACGCGAAAGGGAGAAAAATTGGAGGGAGGAGAGAAAAACGAAGGGAAGAACAAATTGCTTGCTTTGGTCACGGTGAGGTTTGATCAAGCCAGACCGTGGAACAGAATAAATATATATACATATATATAATACAAACGTGTCTCCAAACTCCAACTCTGACCTAAGACGTTCTAAACAATAAGGCTATATTTCGCATGCCTACATATTCACTTTCCGATCGTTCTTCTTTGCTCGAAGCAGTGCAGGACCGAAAGACGGAAATACAAGTAAACATAACGAGTCCTTTCTTCATCAGACTCCAATCCAATTCTAAGTTCGACCTTTGAAGATAACGACACTATGTGGAGGGTATCTCCTCATACATTCTACGTTTTTTTTACAAGACAGAAGAAGAAGATCATGGCAGAGGGACGTACATATTTATGTCTGGAAAACATTTCTTGTTTAAGTTTATTATATGTTGGACTGTGAATGGTGATGTTACACTGCGAATGGTGTTGGACTGTGAATGGTGTTGGACTCTGAATGGTGATGTTACACTGCGAATGGTGTTGGACTGTGAATGGTGAGGCTACATCTGGATGCTCATACAGTATTCACCCCATTCCCCAACACATCTAAACTATGTACCAAGGGCGACAAGACAAAACATATATAAAAAAGGAGCAGTAAAGAACATGGTCTTGTCAGCTGTCTTCATGCACCTCACCTCATGCACTCTGAGTATTCTTCTCTTCTATCAAACAACACCCACTCCTCTCTGCTCACAATCAGCACACAGTACCATCATCCCACCAGCTACAACTTGAAACATAAATCACAGTTATATGCAGATGTACAAGTAAAGCAGATGACACCCAATCCAGGAACGTCCTTCAGGGAGGGCTGCCCATAACACGGATGTGTGGGATGGTCATTACGGGCCTTGGTTGGTGTTCCGTGCATGTAGGATAGTGGGTTGAGAGAGGGAGCGAGATTGTTGGGACAGGACGGGGAGGGAGATATAAAAGCGCGATTTTCAAGATTGAGATGAGTGAGATGAGTGGGATAAAACAGGACATGTAAACCCCAAAGGTTCATGCAAAGAAATGAGGGGGCTGGGTTCGTCCTACCTGGGCATGTGCACAGTGCTCTCCAGCAGCCTTGTGCTTAGGTGGCGTGTTCCATCATGCCCGCCCCAGCCATCACATACAAAGGAATGAGGCAATTAAAATAACAAAAAAAGTACGTGAAAAAAAATGTTCTAAAATGAAAATCTTGTTCTAAATAGGACTCAACTACCAAGACCATGTTCGCATACTGACTAGATTTCCCCAACACCCATCGCACCTCCCTATCGTACACAGTACAAAGACAAGGAAAAAAAAATTAAAAATTAATCCGAGTTCGAGTCCGAATCCGAGTGCGTGAAACGTAAGCCCTGTCCGGGATCCTCATCAGACTCGTCCACTCCCACTTGCTGTCCCGACCCCTCCGCCACGTCATCAATGTTAAACGTAGCCGAGATATCCCACCTGTCCCCCTTGGCCTTTTTGCCCACAAATTTGACGAATTTGAGGATGCCAGCATCGCGCAGCACAATAGTCAGTTTGTTCCACGTGGGGGGTTGGTAGAAAAGGACGGCCTCGTCGGCGTCCGACCGGTAGATTGCCACGTCTTCGTCTTTTTTGTCGGGGGCGGCCATGTAGATTTCCAGGCCGCCCACATCGATGTCGCCTGCATTGACGAAGACGTGGTCGGAAGCTCGTGTCTGGTGTGACCTGGGGGCGGGTTCGGGGGCGGGTTCTTGGGCGGCAATCGCCTTGCCCTTATTGGCTGTTGATGTTTGCTGATCCGACTGGGGTGAAGTAGGCCCCCCTTCTGATTCTGCCAACTCAGTTTCCGCTTCTGATTCTCCATTCTCTGAAGTGTTCTGGGTTATCGCAGCCGAAGTAGGTCTCTGTTCCGAGTCTGCCAGTTCCGTCTCTGCTTCTGAGTCTGCAGTTTCCGGGTCTGCAGTTTCCAGCTCTGCAGTCTCCGGTCCTGCAGTCTCCGGCTCTGCAGTCTCCGGCTCTGCAGTCTCCGGTCCTGCAGTCTCCGGCTCTGCAGTCTCCGGCCCTGCAGTTTCTGGCCCTGCAGTCTCCGGCCCTGCAGTTTCTGGCCCTGCAGTCTCCGGCTCTGCAGTTTCTGGCTCTGCAGTTTCTGGCTCTGCAGTTTCCGGGTCTGCAGGTTCTGACCTAGCTTCTCCAGTTGGTTCTTCTTTCGCTGGTGCTTGAGCAGCTGCTTCTTCTCGAGCAGCTGGTTCCTCTCGAGCAGCTGTATCTTCTTGAACAGCTGCTTCTTCTTTAGCATTTTCTTTTACGGTCTCTTCTTCAGCTGCTTCCTCTTTAACAGCTTCTTCCTCTTTGACGGCTGCTTCTTCCTCAGCTGCGTCTTCTTTATCGGCTGCTTCTTCTTGGGCAGCTTCTTCCTCTTCTCTAACAGCTGCGGCTTCTTCAGCAGCCTCTTCAACAGCAGCTTCTTCTTTGGCTGCTTTCGCTTCTTCTTCGTCCCCACCCTCCCCTTCTTCCTCTTCATCCGGGTATTCTCCGTCTCCTCCCTCTTCATCCTGGTCTTCGTCGTCATCACCCCAGCCAGGCGTAGGCGTCATGCCCAACCCAAGCTCAAGACGAAGCGCCTCACCATCCTGCCCGGTGGCAAGAGTGTAATCAAAGCCGCGACGGAACCGTCGCGCAATGACTTCATGGTCCTTCACGACGCATCTCGTCGCGATCTGAAGCCATTGTCGGAACGGCCTACTCGGGAGCAACGTGTCTATCAATTCAGTGATAGGAGTTACCTCCCGCAAGGCGCGCAGCTCGTCTGGCTCGCTGGGCCTTTGGAAGAGAAATCGGTGCTTGTGGGGTGGTTTGGCGACTTTCCACGGCGTGGATTTCTCGATATCGGCGGTCTTTTTGGGGAGCGTCATCTTCTCCTGCTCCTCAATGTATGCTTTAAGTCGTTGAGCAAATCGGGGACAGAGAATGTGTTCGAGTGTTATGGTGGAATCTCTGTCCAGCTGGTCGGCGATTTGTTCTAGTGTGTCGGGAGTCAGGTATACCGGCGACATGTATTGGAGAAGGAACTCCAGGTCGGCCTCTTGGAAGTCGCTTTGACGCGAAGAAGAAAATGGATTGGTGGCAACGGGAATGGGCTTGGGTTGCGGGGCATCATATTGGGCCGGATTGCCTTGGAGTTGCATGAGGCTACTGTTTTGGGCGTTTTTCTCCTCCTCGCCCTCGACGTAGCCTTCTTCGCCAAGCTGGGGGATATGGAACCACCCGCTGATGGCCATGCGAACTCGACCATGGTCTCTGGCAAGCTGCTCTTGGGTTTCGGGGTAGTACACCTCCTCGACGTCGTGGAAGCTCTCACCAGGCTGCACGGCAAAGAAACTCAGTTGGTTCCAGGCGGGAGGGATGATTTTGGTTGGGTCCGGCAGAGGGGTCTTGGCGACGTCGCCCTTGTAGTCTTCATATTCTTGGACGGGATAGAGACGCAGGGCGCCACCCCACTCCGGCTGCCATGGCTTATCGGGATCTGTCAGATACAGAATATAACTAACTTTGCGAGTACCAATCACATCGTCGTGACATAAGAGAAAACATCCGGGTGTGTAGACATTGATGGCCATGTCAGTTTTTGTGCCGCTGAGCGGACCACAGCCTGTAATGTCAGAGATGTAATTCCTGAATGTATCCGAGTAAATGGCATCTCGCAGCGCCAGCAGAGAAGGCAGTTTCGACAGTGATTCGTCATCCAGGCCGTCGAGATTGGCCAAATCTCCAGACTGGTGGATTTTGTAGATGTCTGTCTCCTTGGGTGTGAATTGTACGTTGCAGCAGACCTCTTCTCGTACAGACCGCAGGAGCGCGTCATTGACGAGTTTATGGATCACGGCATGCTTGTACGGCGTTGAGGCAGCGTACGCCTTGGTGTAGGTATCCAGGACCGACTTGTCAAACAAGCCGTCGCGGAATCGTTTTCGAGCCGCCTTGGGTGAAAGGGCTACATGAGGAAAGGTTTGATGTCAGTTTTCCCTGCTATGTAAAGAACTTTTTTTTTCCGAAAAAAAAAAAGAAAGAAGGAAAGAAAAGAAGGAAAGAAGGAAAGAAGGAAAGAAGGAAAGAAGGAAAGAAGGAAAGAAGGAAAGAAGGAAAGAAGGAAGGAAAAGAAAAGGAGGGGGAAAAAATAGATAAAGGAAAGAAGGAAAGAAGGAAAGAAGGAAAGAAAAGAAAAAGGAAACGGACAAAGGAAAGAAGAGGATGACACTTGATGTCTCCTCAACAATCTGAAAAGAAAAAATCAAGGGCTGGACAATGATGCCACTAACGGACACGCAGCTGGGACGTACCAGTCTTCTTGAATTTCTTGGGACTAGCCCGACCAGAGCCAGAGCCATTGAGATCATCCTCAGCTCTTCTCTTCATGGTGACGCCCGGTCTTGATGACAAGGATAAAAAAAAAAATTGCAGTGACAAGAATCCGAGAGAACCCCAAAAGGTGGGTGGCTCAATGTTGCAGAAACAACAGAGGCGTGAGGTGGGCAAGGGAGAAAAAAAAAATTGGGACTGGGGGAAAAAAAAAAGTGAAGCAATCAAAAAAAGACTTGTGAGGTGGTCGAGGTGGACCAATGGCGTCTCAGTGCTCTGAAGATTGGGGGGGGAACCTTTGTTTGATTTGGTTTGGATTTTTTCTTTTCTTTCGTTCTCTTCAACTTCTGGGTGCGGCGGCGGCCTCTATTTATCTACGTTTTTTTTTCTTAGGACGGGCTTTTTTCCAGTGAAATGCGTTTGGTAATACATATTACTTTTGTACGCCCAAAAGTGAGTGCATATTTTTACATCTCATATGTGAGTGAGTGAGTGAAGATGGCGCCACCAACACGCAACACGCAACATGCAACACGCAGCGCAGTTTCTACCGCCCGCCCGCTCGTTTCCTCTCGTTTCTTTTTTCTTGTTTTCCAGGAACACACACAGAGCACAAAGGCCCAGCCCCCCTCGATCAGGGCGCCAACCGTCTAATCACAGCTAATAAGCTGCATGCTGGGTTGCCTCAACAGATGCGCCGCCCCTCCCCTCCTTCACACTGCAGCAAGCAGCAGCATCGTCAGATGCGCTCAAAACCAGGCCACGGCATTTCCCAACGATCCAACCAAAACCCGAGACAAAAGCAGATGCAGGATGCAGACCGTTTTTTTTTCTCCTTGTTCTCCCGCTCAGAGTCCGTGCCGCGTCTGCATCTGCACCGGTCTGGCGCCAAACCAGACAAATCCAATAGAAAGGGAGGGTTGGCGACGCCTCGGCGGCAACAGAGCGAGGTGATTCGAAACCAAGAGCGCTTATGTACATATGTGCATTACACATGCATACATACATACTACCTAGGTAGGTACGTTTCGTTTCGTTTCGTTTTTTTTTCTATTTCTTATACTTTATTTATTGTCCTTATTGTGTCTTTTTTTTTTTTTTTTTTTTTTTTTTTTGGCTTCTCCCCCTCTTGCCTCCCCCCCGACGTCGGCGGAACACTGCTTTCATGCAAACGCCACAGAGGGCGTCGAAGCACGAGGTATTGGATGACTATTTCTGGTCACTGTTCAACAGCATCTGGGGTAAGACATGGCTTGAAGAGGGTTCATGCTTCGGCGCTTGACTCGACTTCACATGGAGCATGCAGCGCGAATGGCTGGGACCACGGCCGTCTTGTAGTACGTGATGAGTTTCGAGCACACACATCACACATTTGCACCTCACAAGAAGACGTCAGTATCGCCTGCTTTGATGCTGCAACACTTGACATGGCTGAGATGGCGCTTCCACTGAAACGCATGACGTCAACGGGCTCCTGCGCGCGCGGCAGCAAGAGCATAATTGAACATGTCTGGTGGAAAATGGTATTATTGTAGAGTATTACGTCCCTTCATCATACAGATACAGCGGCGGCTGTCCATTCGTACACGACTTGTTGTGCGGAAGAGGCTACGCATGAGACAGGCAATCTCGCAGGCAACCGGGGAGCCAGGAAGCCAGGGGAGGGTTAAACCGACCAGACCAGTTGACGCCTCTTCTCACTAGACCACCCGGTCCTTCCACCTTGTTCGGTCGCTTGCATGCTGCTGGTTTGCTTACCTGCCTGCCTGCCAGCCTGCTTGCTGCTCGCTCGCTTGCTCAATCAATCATTTTCCTTCCGCCTTCTCCTGCCCCCCCCCTCAGAATCGGCCGCAATTATATCATCTAAAGCAAGGCCACGACGGCCACGACAGCGCCAAGCACGCCACCGGCATTAGCATAGACGGGCGCCGCAGCATTCGTCTTGGAAGCAGCATCAGACGATGTCGAAGAGGCACTGCCAGTCTGTGACGTAGGAGTAGCAGTGCCGCTCGAGCTGCTTGGGCCCGTCGTCGAACCCGGGTTCTTGTTGCAGACGAGCTCAGTCGGCGTCTGGACACCGCTGGCGTTGCAGAGGCCCGCGGCGAATTGGATGGTGGACTGAATGTCGTCCTTGCTGCAGTCCTTTTGAAGACAGCACGAGATGTTGCTGAGGAATTCCTTGTTGCTGCACACGCATGCAATGTCGGCGGGCGCGCAGCCAGCGATGTTGCTACCGGTGATGAAGGAGCTGACGCAGGAGTACTGGTCGCTTCAAGTTAGCAAAAAAAAAAAAAAAAAAAAAAAAAAAAAAAAAAAAAAAAAAAAAGTCAGGTTTTTTGAGGTGTTTTTTTTTAAGTTTTTTTTTACGGAGGGAAGGAAAGCAATGAAGAGAAAGACGACTCGGGAATGGAAAACGTCATACAGCGCATTTAGGAATCTTGTCGAGTTGGGGTGCCTGCGCGGCGACAAAACCAGTGGCGAGAGCCAAGGTGATCAAAGTGGACTTCATGACGACGGTAGGTTTCTTGTAATTAGGACGGGAGGATTAATTAAAACGAAAAAGAAATTGAAATAAATGAATACACAAAGGCGTCAATGGCAGGAGAAGAGGTAGGATGCAATATTGGTCAAGGAAGTTATGTTCAGGAAGAACCAGGAGGGAATCAGAACGAGCGGGAGTCTGGGAATATGGACGAGGATGCTTGAAAGGAGCCCAAGGTGGGCACACACACGAATGGACAGGATGGATGGACGGACGGGACGTCAATTGGATTGTACGGGGCAGCATAGACTAATACCAGGTAGTACCTGCTGCACCCCAGGTGTTAGCACTTGGGGTAGGTAGCAGACAGGTACTTTCCGCGGGTGGAGGTACTTACTTGGTCGGGGTTCGGACTCCGGAGTGGCTAGGTCATTTCTGGCGTGAACCCACATGGTTCGTTCCGAGGGCGTCCAGTAGCATGTACCCGGGTACCTTTGAGCACGGTACGGTAGGCATACTACTGGCAAGTACTGTACGCAGACACGCACAGGACGACAGGCCCGTGCATTGCTACTTCTTAGGGACCCCCCTCCCCCACCCGCTAGACCAGCGTGTCAAAGAAATTGACGATATAAGACGACCAAACAGGGCATGCATGGACTGCGCAGATTAGCCAGACTTGCGTGTTTGCATTTCACGCCGACAAAATGCAGTCAATAAATGAACGAAGACATTCGCGAATCCAAAGTTTCACAAATTTAAGTGAAGTGACAAAATAGAGTTGACCTCTGTGACCGCGAGCTGCCATTGGCGAAAACCAAAATATAGGTAGAGGTAGTTAGCGCAGGTTTGCAATCCCCGAGGGCCACCACCCAAGTACCTAGGTACCTACCTAGCGCACTCGGAAGGACTAGAGCGAGTCGACCCATCATTCACACCTCCAAGTACATTCGACACAACACACACCATCATCACAGTGCAACCCAAGCGCGGAGCATGCCCGAAAGGATCCCATACTGTGATGACGGATCCTCACCACCGCGAACCTTAGCCCCGACCATTTATTATAACTCCCCTCCGTGACCAGCGAGCGCATCATCAAAAAGTCCGCCCCTCCTTTTCCCTAAGTGCCGTGTGCCCCCCGTCTGCCCGTCTGCCCTTCTGCCCGTCTGGTGGGGAAATCACGATCCCGCCCGCCCCGGGGACCCGGACCTTGGAAAGCCCACGTACCTGGGTACCCCCCGACCGCGGAGGGGTTTCTTGGCTGCAGAGACGAAACGAGAAAGATGTTCGGGAGTTGGAGAGGAGGGGGGGGGGGGATGATGTTTTGCAGCCAAGTCGTCGGTCTTGCGGTAAAGTAAAGCAAAGTAAAGTAAAGTAAAGGACGATGGATGATGCCTTGGGGTAAAGAGCCAAGTATCTCTTTCATCCTGGAGAACCTACATACCTACATTTACACAGCAAGTATCTGCGGCCATGTCCGCCATGTAATTCTGGTGTTGCCACGTTTTACAATTCCTTGCAATCCACTGCATGCGAGTATCAAAAAATTAGTAGCGTCTTATTCTCAAAAACAAACTCCCAAAGTCCGCCAAAGGACCACCAGACACTTTCATGCAGTGCCGCATCGACGCAACGGCCAATATAGCTCATGACATAACCATCTCCTACATCAAGTCTGGTACCTGCCTACCCAAGTACCTCCCTACTCAAGTACCTAACTCGTCAAGTAAGTACCCATTGATCTCCTAAACCTTACGTACTTTACCTACTACGAGGCAGGTAGACCCTCTGCACAGTGTCAACATCCGCCCAACCAACACAACACCAGGCCAGCCATACCAAACGAAAAAAAAAAAAAAAAAAAAAAAAGCTCCTAGGTCCCTCCATGCTCTGATATACCCTCAGGGAAGACTCCAAGCCTTGCCATGCATGTCATACACGCCCGGCATATTTCAACGATGCCGACGCAAGACATTGCACGCCCTCACCAGGGGGGGGGTTCTCTTAAGAATGAACATCTACATACATATGTATGTACATATGTATATACACATGTATTTTCGTATGTATTTTGACATGTATTTCATATGTATTTATATTTGTACTATATTTGTTACTTATATATGTACGCACTTATATATGCATTGTATATGCATTAACATACTTAATACAAGCCACAAATAAGCATAATGAGAATTAAAACAGCACCTTATGACCGGGACGGGCTGCAGCTGCCGTTTATGCCGTGGGCCCATATGCGGATGCCCCCGTGCTACCTTATGTGCCGGGGCGCGAGTCCCATTGCAGTCGATTCGATTCGATTCGATTGCATGTGAGATTTCATCTTCATCTTCATGGGCAGGCAAGGCAAGTACGTGCAAGGCAAGGCCAGGCAGGCAGGCAGGCAAGGAGGCAAGCTTTCAGGTCTGGCGGGAAAAATGGCTGCATGGGTCGTTTATGTTGGTCGGGGCCCGTCATGTTGGTGAGATGGAATTAATAAAAACAAAGGTTGTTTTTTATCCTGTCCTTTTTTTTTAAAAAAAAAAAAAGTCTTTACTCATAATAAATAAAAATAAATAAATAAATAAATAAATAAATAAAAGAAAGAAAGAAAGAAAACCTCCTTTTTACTCCATTCTAGATCGAGGTTGCTTTCTAACCTACCTAGTCACTCGGCATTCATAGTCTCTCTCATGTTAATTCCCCGCCGAGAAGGGTAGGATTGGAGTGATTTAAAGATGAATAAGGGGAGTTTGGAAGAAAAAGGGGGCGTCGACAGAGTACACAGCCAGCGAGATTCACCACACACACACACACACACACACACACACAAACCGTGAAAATACAACAAAAATACTTCTTCTCCGTGCCATGGAACAAAGGATCCCCCAGGAAGCATCTCGATTCCTTCCGACAATGTACAATGAGTCAGGCCTTCCTGCATGCCGATATTTCCTGGGTAGTCAGTCATATTCATGCAAATAGAAGCGTATTCGAGTCTTTGGAACGGAATCTCTAAACGGCGGCGAACTCTGACGTTGGGTGTCAAGGGAGGGGGGAAAAGAAAACATGCCTGCCCACTGAGAACGCGCTGTCCTTAAGGAACTGCTCTTACTCAGTAGGCAGACGATACGGGGGCTTCTATGGAAATCGCTTCGGATCCTCCCCATCGTTGTGTGTACGTGCATCAATTGGCCGGCTAGTCGCCCAAGAATCTGGCAACCGAAGCTTCATCTCCTGCTAGAGAATAGGCGAATCGTTCTACTCGATTCTGCCCTTCATCACGAGCAGCTAGCCCCTTCATCCACTGCATCTTTGGGCATCTCGTCCAGCATTGGTCCCAGCAGACATCGGTTCGCGAAGGATTCAAACATGCTATACGTTTTATTGTCTTCGTTCTTTTTTTCATCTTCTGCCCTTTTTCTGGTCCAAGTAACATCCCAGCAGGGCCGTCGTTCACACCCTTTTACCTTGCTTCAATAAATCCGAGACCTTTGGTGGTAGAACGAGTAGGCTCCTGTCGTTCCGCCTATAAAACTCACAGAGTGAAACGGCCGTCTGTTCTGGGACATCCTCATGTATGAAATGACCTGCGTCTGCAAACACTTGCAGTGCATATTTGCCTGATTTTTCCCCTCAAAAAGGTAAGCATCTCCGAAGTCTTGTCGCGGGCTTTTTTTCTTCTTCTTCTTTCTTTCTCTCCGCCCTTTCTCTTCCTCTCGTTTCTCTTTTCTTTTTTTTCTTTTTTTTCTAAAAAAAAAAGAAGAGGTATTTCTTTAAAGAAAATAAAAGAAAGAAAAGTGGATATGAGGAATAAAACAAAAAGAAAAAGGCAGAGGAATTGGTCTTCTCTTACCTTGCATTTGGCCAATGGTCATTTCAGTATCCAGGCGGTCAGTTCCCGCCAGTAACAAGAGCTTTCCCCCCTTTGCCCCGAGAAACTTTTTGCTCAACCCTGTGAACCAGTCTTGCCAGAATGCTTGTGTCGTAGCCAGATCTGTCCGCCATCTCCATGGTTGAGAGGCGTCAACAGTCTCATCCAGTCTCAAGAGCGCCGGCACTGACGTCCGAGCAGAGATGGAGTTTCGCAATGTGCGTGAGCGTACGTGCCAGTCGATGGCGGTTTCGACGCTGGCGAATCCACCGGGCCTGGTGGAGAGATAGGCGTGCATGCTTTGTAGAGCATCCATCGCCGAACCCTCTACTATATCCAGGAGTGCGTAGCCCAAAAGCGAAGTGCCCAACGTCCCCGTGTGAGCCAATTCCGCCACGACAGCGCCTCCTAATGAGTGGCCGACCAATATGACGGGAGGGACTTCCGGCCACCCCATCTGGGCTTTGGTCGCTCGAACAACAAAGTGTAGATCCCCGGCGAGCGTAGCTAGGCGTAGATCTAACTCTGAGCCTTCGGGTGAAACAGTAGATCCATGGCCACGACAGTCCACAGCAAGGATGCCAGCTGTCGGGAGACGTTTCCGAATCTCGGAACTGACAACCGCAAAGGAGAGTCCGGACGAGCCAGCCCCATGGTGTGCCACGAACAAGGGGCCTTTTCCGACGGGAGACGTCAAGTAAGCATGAAACCTGAGCCCCGGCAACTCGTCAGATTCGAGGTAGAGCTCTCGCTCAAAGTACGTTGTCCAAGGTACCGGCTCCAGAGTCCTGCCCCGGGCAACCCTGCGAGAAGGATCAGCGCCGTTTTCGTGGTATAGGCAAGGCAGTGTGTGTGTGTGTTTTTGCGCGCGCGGAAGCATGTAATAGAGTAAAAAATTAAATAGTAGTTGAATGGTTTTTTTTTTTTTTTTTTTTTTAGAAACAACATGATATAACAGAAAGAAAGTAAATAAATAAATGACCATTTTAGAACATACCCTTGGGGGCGAGCTAATAACTTTTGGCTCGGCGTCGGGATAATTGTACCCGTCGACGACACGGATGAAGCCGAGGAAGAGTCGTCATCGATATGCTCAGCCAGATCGGCCAATGGCTCGTCATTCTGTTCTTGTTCCTCCTCCGGTTCTTCCATGACGGGCTGCGACGCCAGTCCAAGCTTTGACTTGGCCCATTCCCGCTGTAGATGGCTCATAGTAAAGGCGCTGGTTTGGGGGGTATCATTTGGTTGGGTTCTGTGAGGACTTGAATCCAACGGCATGTAGTAGCTTTCGTGGCCTGGGGATTGCGAGCGTGTGACGGCGAATTGGTGGAGGACGTGGTTGGTGATGTCTTTGTGGCATGGATGATGGGAACGACCGGGTTGGCTGGGCTTGGCTTGGCTTGGCCTGGCTTTGGGGTTGAAAGTTGCGGCCAATTCAAAATATCAAACAAGGTCTGTGGGATGCACATCCATGTCATGCCGCAGAAGGCCACGAGAAGACGACAAAGACGCCGAGAATTCTCCTTGTCCCCTTTTCCCAGGGATGAAGAAAATGGTCGGCCCGTTGAGATGTGCTTACCCGGTGGAAAGGGTGCAACAGGGTGCGAGCGAGACTCCTCCTTGCTGATTTCGAACATGACGATGGAATATGGGAATCTGCTGATGACGAGGCGGGGCTGGATTATCTCTACTGTGCAGGCTGTCACTTGGACTGTGCTAATCGGGGCAAATGAAGTGCTTGATGACCGTGTCGAGAGGATAGATCGTACTGTACACACACCGACAACTACGCAGACCTACCCTACAGCAGCATCGCTCAACATCTCGCCGACGGTCAGTCGACGAAGAAACTCAACCCTCGACACTTGACACTCGATGCTCGAGTCTGACAAATGGCTTCTGCAATCGCTTCCCAGGGCCCTGGTCCAGCCCAGCCCAGCCCAACTGTTTGTCCATTCCGTCACAAATGACACCCCTCGCCTTGAAACACTGCTAAATATTTTCGAGCTGGTCGGTCATAATGATATAACAAAACGTCAAGTCACCATACCTCCAAACCAACAGAACCCCAACGTCCACTTCCCCATGGGAATGAAATCACGCCACGATCAGGCTATCCAGCCCATCCCCGTTCTGGACCTCTTTTGTTGTTAATCCCCGAATAACTTTTGACCAAAGTCACGCTGACGGAGAAAAAAAAAGGCTTCGGAGCCACCGGCCAACTCTCCGCACCACACGTACATGCTTTTTGAATATACACATGTAACATAAGAACCACACAGTTCCCTTGCGCAAAGCATGCCGCCTCCCGAACGGCAATTTTCGTCTGCTGGGCTTTGTTCTTTGCACTCTAATGTTCCCAAACGATTAGGCTCGGGAACAGGGGAAGAAGAAAAATAAATAAAAATGTTTTTTTTGGGGGGGCACAAATAATGCAAAAAAATAAAAATAAAAAATAAAAAATAACCAGCAAGATCCTACCCTCGTTTCCGAGAAAGATGATACAGGGAAGGCCCCGAAAATACCTCGATATTTGCTAGACCAAGCTTATATGCAAGGAAACACGTGTCATTCGGGGAGTATTTCCAGAATGGGCCAGGAATATGAAGCACAAATGAACCAGCCAAACTAAGCTAAACTAGAATAAACTTGAATCAATTAGAACAAAATAAAATAAAAATAAAGAATTAATCAGAAACAAAAAAGAGAAGAAGACGAAAAAGAAAGCAACTCTGCATACCATCCCACTGCCTCGGAGCCGGCTCCATTCGTCACGCCCATGTTAATCCAGTAATAGTAAGTCGACGCATCCAGCACCAGTAGCCCAACGCGCAAAGACAAGGGGTGTAAAAAGGGAAAAAGAGCAAAACAAGGAGACCGACAAAAGGGCAGGGGGGAAAGAAAGGAGGGGGGGGGGGCCACAATGGGACGAGGAGGAGCAGAGAGCAAGGCGACTGGACACAAATTGATTGCCATTACGATGATTGACCTGGGCTCCCCCAGTACCTACCCAGTACTTCCGGATTGGAGCACTGAGCAGGTAAGATACCTTGGGTCGGTAGGCAGTCCAGTCATCCGCAATGGTCAACCGGCTAATACAAGTCTAGATGTCCCAAAGAAAAAAAAAAGTAATGTATTAAGAAGACAGATCAACGGGGCATTGTCCAACCAACGCTTGGCATCGTAAGTATGCTTTTCGGCATGTCATGTACGTACATCCATACATACATATGTACATACATATGTACGCAGGCTCGGGGCATTTGGGTTGGTAGCCTCCCTCCATTACGGGTGCGTAAAAAAGTCAGTCAGTAGATCCTGGCACTTAATGTGCTCGAAATCGCAGGGAAGCTGTCAACTGCCTCACCTACCAAGATGTAACAAAGGCAAAGTAAAGTAAAGTAAAGTGAAAATAAAAGTACCCTACCGAGCCAGATAAGTCCCTAGTTTTGGGCAAGAAAAAGGACTCAGATCTAGGTAATAGCACGCAGGCCTGCTGCTACTCCGAATGCCCATGAAAATGAGCTCTGATAGAAAAAAAGAAAAAGAAAAAGAAACAACGTGCCTATCTTGGGATGTAATCTTGCATTTTTCACTTTTCCCACACCCCTCCCCCCCCCACACCCCGCGATTCGACATGATCATGGTCGTGTCGTATGCGTAAGAGACTGGGCACGAGAATGTACTTTTGCTCAATGGTAAAGCAATCCGACCTGGTGTTTGGCTCAAAGACACCAATGCAGCCTCAGCTGGTCTGACGAGGTAGTGAGGTCATACCTAGACGCCTATTCCCATGGGTGTAGGAGAAGAAGAAGAAGAAGGGTGGGGGGAGGAGGGGGGGAGAAGGGATGTATACGATGTAATGCCGGCCTGTGGACTGTTTCAAGAACTGGAGGCCCATATCTATTTTAAAAAGGGGCAAGTTAGACATGAATAGGAAGGGAAACACTGCCGGCGTGGCCGAGGTTGGCAACTGAGACATTGCCTCTGCAACAGGCAATAGATAGAGCATCTCAGATTGCATGTACAAGCGTACATATACATGCATTACATTATGTTATGTACATGTGTATATGTATGTCCGCATGTATGTACATACATACACGTGTATGTAAGTATCTTTCATACGGAGCAGAGGAGGGAAGAAGAGTGCAAAAAAAAAAAGCAAATACCCTTAGCCTCAATGTGGCTTATCGACACCATCTTCCATCTCAGCCGGATATCGAAGCGCAGAAGATTACCGTGCTGACTGGCCCATTGACGGCTGAATGCAGACGTTGGAAGCCAAGCGGTCGGGACCGCATCCCGGATGAAGCGTGCGGTGCGTACAATGTACTATGCAGGGCTGGTTGCAAGTGCAGATGAGCCTATTATGGCGACATGTGGCACAAGTTTTTGTTGCTGTGCTTTGAACTGTATCACGGAGGACGAGAGCAATTGAGGCGATCGACGCTAATCCCAGCGACGGAAACGAGTTCGTTTACAAAGAAAAAAAAAGAAAAGAAAAGGAAAGAAAAGAAAAAGATCCGGATCCCCATTTGACGCTGTTCTTACGATAGGCTCGTGGCTCGATAGTCTCGGGTGTTTTGGTCTTGGCCTGGAGTCCTTAACATGGAACATGGAACATGGGACGCGAATGTTGTGGGCATTGAGCATAGCATATAGTCATAAGTCTGTCAGACGGACGGGGCCCATCCAGCGTGTCTTGTCTAGGAATGGGTGTGCGACCGTGGCGACTTATTTTTACATCTGGATGAATGTGCCAAGGCTGAGCCATCGAGAAATCCATGCGGCGATCCCAAACCAGTCGATCTTCATATCTCCTGCGAACTAGTTGCGTCGACTGGGCTGGAGGCGCTGATGCGAGCATCCAGCTGGCGAGTAACTCGATGGGCTCCTTTGGTGGCCGATACATCGAGATTTTCCATCATTGTAATCCATGGTTGGCGCTCTAGTCCATTGGGCTGCTCATTCGGCAACGCACACACACACACACACACACACACACACACACACACACACACCGTCGGTAAGGAGGGAGATGATATTAATGCGTTGTATCAATGCGGGCCGAATTCCCGGCCTCGTCTGTGGGTTCTCGAAGCCAGGTGAGGAAGATCAAGCACATCCGAGAATGACGGCGGCAGCGACGGACACCGTCTCCCCTTTTGGGTTTTGGGCGAGATGTAAAGCTCGCGCTCCCAAGGGGATTTTGTTCCATGGACAAATCGTGGCAGCGGAGTTTCCCCGAAGTGGACCACGTAACATGCAAGTCGCCTGAAAGATGGTTGACGATTCTTCCCTGACCATCTACCTACCTACCTAGGTAGGTAGGTAGAAAGTACATAGATACCTGGCTTGGAGGTGCCGCTGGAAGTAGATGGATAGATCGATACCTGGGTACGTAGGCAGTTGGCAAGTGGCTGCGGACGAGGCGCGGATGGAGACGCAGTGCTGTCCTCTTCTGGATTGTCATGACAGAGGATGAGTGGAGGCTGGGAGTCGGCACTCTGGGAGTCTGAGGACATAATGTATGGCAGTTGACGAAAGGACCAAATAAAAGCGCCTTCGAGTTGCAGAGTCGTCATTATTCGCAATCCCCAATACCACAGCACATTGCCCCGTTCTCCACCTTTTTCTCCTCTGATTCTCGGAATGCACGCTGCGCAGACACGCCGATCCATCCCCATGAAAGCGTAATTCGTGGCCCGCTGATTGGGAGATCTGCGCCGCCCGGGCGTCTCCCGCTTTGCAACTGCATCCAATGTACGAAATAATGTGCTGTCAGATCATAGATGTCTGATGGCTCGGCCCGTACACCCCTTTCCCCTCCCTCAAGAAGTGCTGTTCGTCTTGCCTTTGGCCTGTCGGAGACTCGGAGTGCCGTGGCCCATGGCCCATCCATCCGCTGCTGCTTCTGTTTGGAAAGTCTGGAAGAACGACGCGAAGCGCATATCAGATGGCATTCATCGTCGCCCTTTTCTTCTCGGCAGATGAATATGCAAACCCCAGGTCGTCATCCTGCTGCACGGCATTAACAACAGGGGTCAAAGACTTTAATATACGCAACGCCCTCTCGCCGAATGGTTTGATTAGCGTTGCTCGAAACGTTTTCCCCTTGCACTTGTCGCCCCTCCACCCAGTGCCCAGTGCCCACCCTTGGATGCCTTTTGCCTTTCAATGTTATTTATTAATAACAGGGCCAGAGCCAACAACAAACAAAAAGGCTGCGTGCCGCAAGACGGGTAATTGTTGGCCGATTGGCCTGGCCCCTCTCTGCCTTTCCGGTGCCACCAAATTTTCAAGAAAAACCCCCTCATCTCTTCTCCCCGGCCCTTTTTCGGCAGCCATGATGTACAGCTTGTACACCTGAGCATTTATCAGTCGCAAGATTCATTAGTGCAATACCCGGTATATTCTCTGCTTTATACCGGCCAGCAACAATGACGAATTAATCGGTCTCGTTGCTGACTACGCTGTGGATACAGACGTCAATCTGCTGACTAGTGTCCGTCCCTGGTAGCTTTTTCAGCGGCGTCGGACTTTTCTTGGACTAGTCATGAACTCGATAGTGTGAATGCCGAAGCCGAGCGCTAGCCGTAGAGGAGCGAGCACCACCGCCGTACGGAAAGGCTTTAAATCGGAGATTAAACCTATCATTCCCGTTGTGCTGGATGCTATGCTATTGCACCACCAGATAGGTCACAGGAAGCATGCCCACCGCGCCCAAAGACGAGCCAAACGAGTCCTGAATGATGACGGTGACCCTCAAACGAGCTATTGCATAATGCAAAGGTACGATGATGAGCCCCTGTCATCATAAATCAGGCGGTAGGGTATATTGTACGGCTCTTCAGATGCTCCAGGCCCCAATGGGCAAAGGTAGGTAGAAGCCTCCATATTGACTGGGTCCAGACAACGCAGGTGGTAGTGGACGTTGTGGGCACATTTCCGGATTGAGACGTAATGTTGTCAATGTACATACATGTGCATGTATGTACATATTGATTGATGCAATTTGCTCGCCTAGATGGCCCCATACTCCCCTCGGAGATGCGTCCGCATACATCAAAGGTCGCATTCTGGGGTCAATGACTGATGAGGGTGGATCGACTGGTGTAAGCATGTTATTTTGGTTTAGTTCTTTTGATTCTTGAACTTCTTATACATATAGCAATGTTTGAGCCGAATCGCTGGACTTCCTCGTATGGAAATAAATAAAAAAAAAACTTGACAGTGCAAGTGCGCGCGCGCCTGCGCAAGAAGATGGATGATCTGTCTGTGTCCAGCTGAACCGGCTCTCACACAGTTGTGAGATGAGGCTCACAACAGGCTGGACAGCTGGAATAGGAAACAGGCAAAGTGCTGATGCTCGATGATCCACCGCATATCAGCATGCGCGGGCAATATAACAGGCCGGGTAGGGGGGCAGAGTCCCAGGATGGAAACGATGAATTGCAGACGCAACTGAATCGACTCTGCAAGGCGTAGCGTATCCGATCTTTTCAGCTCCGCAAAGAGCAAGGAATGCAACGTCCAGTCGCATTGATGCAACGACCCCTGCTCAACAGTCAGCAAAGAGGTTAGTTGAGAGTCAGCCGGAAGGAGACCTTCTTCGCAGACGCGTGCGGTCATCCATCCAGGGGGAAGAGGAAAGGGAGGGGGAAGAATGAGGGAGCCATCATGTCATGTCGAACGAATGACAAGATACGACCCCAGGGTCTTTGTTGTATGCAAATCAAAGCATCGAAGCATGGACAGGCGCACAACAGAGCAACAAGCAAGTCTGGGACTCTGGATTGGACTGTGCCTGTCGTCATTTGTCGAACATTTGGGTTGCCTCAATGTTGGGGTTGTGCGGAGCAAACTAGGGCAACGGTCTGTGGGTGTCTGTTGGTAGTGGGCAGCGGCAGTGGGCAGGCTGTGGGCGATTTTCTGTGGACCCAGGGCCTCCGAGTTTCCAGCGCCTCTAGCGTCTACAGTGTCTGAGTACAGTGTCTGAGTACAGTCCCAGTGTCCCAGTGTCCCAGCGTCACCGAGCACAACCGCTGACATTACCTCTGCACAGTGTACCATACGGAGAATACAGTGTACGCGCTGCATGCATGTCTCGCCTACCTACTTGCGGCTGCAGACTCCAGAGTCATGGCAACCAGATCTCGGCCGAAGGGCGAGGCTATGTCCATGTGTCCAATGCAATCCCGAATCACACTTCACGCAACTCCGACCAAGTGCGAGTTCCCCGACAGTCCGGGGTCGGCCCGGGCTAGACAAGCACCCTGCTACCAAAGATTGAGATCCACGAGTCTGCACAAAGAAAAGCAGCATAATGGGTAGTGTGGTTTAAGGAAAGACGTGGGCTCTGAACGAAGTCGACGGTCGGAGGTAGGACTCGGCGGCTGCTATCATTAATATACGAATGGGCTTTTTTTTTTAAAAAAAAAAAGAAAAGAAAAGAAGAAGAAGAAGAAGGAAGAAAAAGAAATAAAAAAGGCTTAATTTTTCTGTCTTGTCCTCTTTTCTTTCTCGAGAAAACCAAAACAGTTAGTCATGCTAGAATTCTAGCTGTTCATGTCGTCGTGTGAACACGTTCTTTGTAAATTTCTTTGTCGGCTTGTAGGTCAGGTCACATCAGCTGATGTACTTGTTATATACCTTTCCTCATGGAGCTTTCTTTAAATAAATGCCGTGAACCGAATGCAGACTTGCAGCCCCCGCACTTGTCGATTTGGTTCAGGCCGGCAGGCAGGCAGGCCAAACGCACCTGCCCTGCCATTCTTGTTTGCTGCCATCCACAGGCAGAGGCAGAAAGACCGACAAACACATCTGGTAAACGTTGATTTCTTTCTGACCTCGCCGACTCTGTCTGTACAAGCGAGGAGACTGCCAAGTTCCAATTAAATACGATTTCACTCTGGAGCCAGACGCGCCTTCCACGCTCTGGTATTCCCGCCCAGATCATCGGCGGCACTTGCGATAGACACAAACGACGTCGAGCGAAGCAGGCCAGCAGGCGTGAAATGCCACTTTTGGGATGTTGCAAAGCCTAGACCTCCCGGCCAACGCCATGACACCAGACATGACAGGGCCGGGAGGGCAGCAAGAGCTGGCTGGGCTCGTCCAGTCGGTACCTTTGGCGACGCAGCAGAGTACATACAGGCAAATGTATGGAGTCCGCAGTCTGCAACTACGATGGAGCACCGCAAATGACAGGTAAGCCAAAGTGCGAAAGCTACCTGCCACGACTAGCAATCGTCAAGCCATACGCCATACTCATCAATTAGTGGATTCAGTGCCGTGCCCATCGCGCTATCCTGGCAGTTAATTTTTTTGTCTCCCTGCCTCTCGCATCAAAACAACTCAACAAGGAATAGTCTTCCCACCAAGCCCTTTCAATACCACCTTGGGCAGGGTTGGGCCCTTTGGGATCACGGTGCCAGGCGCCAGGCTCCAGCCCAAAAGGCAACCCATCCCGTGGCGCCAGACGTCCACCACGCGGTTGCAGGCGCTGACCATGAGAGCCAGATTCCAGTCCCGAATTCTGCAGCTGGCACGTCGTTGGACTCTGGGAGGCCAGGCGACAACGCATCAAAAGGTATGTCATGCGACGAAGCCGTATATCCCTGGGGGAGGGGCATGCTGGGCCCTTACATGACGCATTCTGAGGGCCAAGTTTGTCGGTTTACTCCAGTCTAGCACCACGACGTCGATCAAGCATATATTCGAGCGCTACTCCCCATAAGGCCAGGGGATGTGAATATATATACATATGTATATGTACATGTATATCTATATGTGTATACACATATATAAAAGATGGCTAATACACTTGTAGACGGATCGCAACGGCCCAAGGCTGCTTCCGAGGCGCCATGCTTGGACTCCCGCGTGAAGTATCCACCCATTTCAGACCCATCCGACTCGGTATTGGCACTCTGGCACCTGATGAATCGAGGTTCATTTGGAAAAGCGTTGCTTTCCTGGTGTCCTTGCTTATCCCTTATCCCCAGTCCTGAATCCTGCTCATGATCTCAGGCTAACAGAAGGGCTGTGGGGAAATAATGAGCTCCAACGAGCACAACTCTTGCACATCCCGACTCCCGAGCCTTCCTTTACCAGCCCCAGTACCACTTTGATGACACTATCGCTGCCCGATGAGAGACGTCGCCATTTCCCGCCCAATTATTGTTCCCAGATAGTTTCACTTATTATAATGACTGATGGAGCAAAGGGGCTCCTGATGCCCTGCCTCAGAGTCTCAGAGTCAGGCTGACCCGAAGCTGCACGTGTGGTTACGGTGCAAAACTGATACCCGGCACCTTTCCGCTGCCAGATGCGACGGTTTGATTATTGATGATGTTTTTGTTGTCATAGTTCATCCAGCCCCCAAACTACCGGCCTACATGACAGCCCTAGACTGGCTAGTGGTCCTTCAAACGTGTGCTCGAAACCGGCAGCACTTCTCCACCAACGTCAGTGTCAGGGGTGTAATTAGGTATGGGAAAGGAGTGGGCGTTGAACTGAGAAATTGCCCACCAACGGATGGACAGGAAAATCCAATGTGTCAAACTTTTCTGTGAAGCACTTGCGCAGGTTACGCAGCAGCATGGTGGCATCCTTGTTCAGCGCTGCTCATGCAACCACCATCGCTCCGTCACGAATTCTCACGAACTACTAGGGGTTGGACAACGGAGTGCCCTTATTACTATTATGGATACACTCGAGTTGTTTTAACAGGATCCACCAACGCTGATGTGAGGTACCTCGTCGGTCCCCACCACGATACGCCATCTGCCAGCTTGGAAGCAAGATATACGGACGTTCCATGACTATAGCGGCTCCAATCATCGGGATAGGGATGCAGAATGAACCTGCATGACGAATACAAGCTTGTAGACACCAACCTCAACCGGCCAACTTGATTTCGGTTTCGATTCTTATCGCCGGTCACATGGCTGAGATCTCTTCTGCGGTTCTCTATTCATATCAGGGGAGGGGCAGCCAGTTGTTGCTTCAAATTTAGAGGGAAACAAAAAAAAAACCAAAAAAAAAAAAAAAATCTCTCGTCCCCGCCCAGCAAAGTTCCATTCAAGAATGAACATCTGCCGCCACCCGCATGCCTGGTAGATTTTTTTGCCGACTCGAGCTGAATACTGAAATCGACAGGCACCAAATTCGCCTTCAACCGTTCCCTCGGCGCTCTATTTTCTTAGCTCGTTTTCGTTCACTTCCAAAACCTTGCGCTTCTTTTTTTTCCCGGTCATTTGCATTTCATAGTTGCAGAGGATCTGCCCAGGTTTCGAATCGTTGTTTCTTTCTCTCGAGCATTCTTGTTGGACGAAACTCACTGTCTTGTTACCACCGGTACCGACTTTCTCCGTGTTTATTCTCACGGTTCCAACACCATAAACCATCAAAACTTCCTTACCGTCTGGGGATACCTTCCACGCTAGAAGCTTGCGCCACGTCGCTTATGTCTACATGCGAAGAAGGGGAGAATAGCTGGAAGACGTCCAATGAGAGTTGTATACTGACTGATCTTTCTTCTTCCATTTACAAACACACTACGGATTACCCTCTTGTTTCTGCACCTTTTTCTTATAAAAAACTCTTATTACCTGTTACCTCAAAAACTGCGCGCCGCCAGCTTTTCTTTCTTATCTTGGATGAGTCTGAGGTGTATAGCTTCAGACTTGAATCTCAACGGCACCCACTTTGGCATTGTTCGAAAAGACTATTTTGGAGAGTCCCGGTCTGAAGTCTCAAGATCACATACTCGTCGAAGGCCACGAGACGGCGATCATCGAAAATCGAAGAATTAATGCATTATTATTTCGTTCTTCTCCTTCTTCAGGATAAAGGAAATAAGCGGCTTTCTGCTCTTGTTGCTCCGTCACGAACCTCGTTTTGTCCGTCATAACTCACGAGTCGACACATTTCCAATTTACGTTTGCGCGACATCGACTAGAACAACTGTCTTCAAATTTTCGACGTATTTTGTTCGTCAATCCACGAGAGTCGATCACTGTCGCACTGCATGCTAGTCAACGTTCTATCGCGACTGCGACATAGCACAGAAGGTCCAGAAAAGATCACCGACCCCCAGACTGAAGCTTAAACTGTGCTGTTGACGACGCTTCGATATTTTCCATTTTAGGATCTGGAGAAACCACCGAGTTTGAAGCATTTTTGCAAAAAAATCATTTCATTTCAAAAATCGACCAAAGTCGACACATAATCAAATGGCACATCACTTTGCACAACGGTCATCACATGAAGTAAGCCCTGCACCGACCTAGTTACTCAAATGATCATTCTCATGACTCGCCCTCCTTTTTCTTTTTCTTTTTAACACCTCAAACAGAAGTTGCCATCGAAGAAAAGTCATCACAAGGAAAAGATGGGCTCTCCAAAACACCTCAAAAGTCCTGACCCCGTGTTGAAGAGATCGTTTAGCTCGCCTGATGCCAAGTTGGATCGAGAGGCAACAGAAGAAGTCCAAGCTCAGCAAACATCGGCCGCGGAAAAGAAACGCAACAAGCTCGGATATCATAGAACTTCAATCGCTTGTAGTACGTTTTGATAAGAAAGATTCGAAAATAAGAAAAGTATGAGAAATGATCTTGCTGCTTGGCAACTAACAGGACAAATCGCAGGTCATTGTCGGCGTAGGAAAATACGGTGTATCGCATCGCCTGATACACCAAATCGATGTGTCAACTGCATTCGACTCAAAAAGGAATGTAGCTTTTATCCAGTTGATCAACAACCAGGCCCAGAAACGCGACCGAAAGCCGCATCACGGCAAAGCGGTGATCCTGGTGCATCTTCAACTTCATCTTCTCCAGCAGTCGGTACGGGAAGCCCAGTTGACACCCCCCTCTCTACCTTGAAGAATATCATTTCCCCGTCTGCCTCCCAGCGAGGACATGCTGACTGTTTTTCTGATGCGAGCGGTATGAAACAAGTCGAGGCCCAGACAACGCAAGAGTCAGAATGCTAGCTAACATGACGTTCTACACCCAGTATCGCCCAATGGATTATCGGCAGGCAACCGGTACACGTTTACAAACCCGCACCCTGGCTGGGTACCGACAGACATGACCCCGGTTGGCGTTGCGAAACCTGATGATATTTCTATCCCCTGGCATGCCTACCCAACAGAGCCATCTATGAGTGGACAGTTTTCGCCTTACACCCAGACATCGTCCGCATCAGTGGCTTGGACATCGGGAACATCCGAGGCTGGATCGCATGACGAGATTACTTGGGGCGAATTTTCAAATCCAATGAGATCACTTTCATATAGCGGAGACAGTTCTGACAGCCATCCACAAGGTCCCTTTCTGTCTTTGAGCCAAACGCACCAGGCACAATCATACGAAAGACGACAACCCAGCTTGTCCGACGTCTATTCTCCGTATCCAGCGACCGTGGCTGGTGTGCCATCACATTCCATGCCTGTCGTGAGCGGCGGCCCTACGCCAGTGATTCACGGAGCACCATTCGCGTCAGGCGTGAATCCTTGGCAGCACCAGCACCAGCAACAACAAATGCTTGCTGCCCAAGGTCCGCATGCGACGTGGCAGTATGGAGAAGGTCCTGACGGGAGCCAGCCGATGTTGATGGATGAACAACGGATGCCCGGGGTAACACAAGCCCCATCCGGTGTCTATTACTCCACCTGAGTTTGATTTGATAGATCTTGTCTTGTCCACTCGAGCTGCAAAAATGACGATAACATGTCGAGATACTCTTTCGTCATATGATCATGGACAGAATTTGTGACGAAAAAGCGTCTGTGAACAAGCTTTCACACTCGCCCATGAGTTGTCTGCTCGGTAGAGAAACCCTCCGTCAGTCAAGATCAGGTCCTTTTAAAATGTATATCAGGGAAGAATCCTGATAAATATCTGATGGACTGACTGACATGATGCGACATATTGGTTTCCTAAAAACGGACCAAAAAAAATGAGAAACAACAGAATCCCGACTCCTCCCGAGCCAGAGCTGTTTTGCCATCCATGTCGAAGCCAAGGGGTATGGTTCAAGGCAAACGCAGGGTCATGAATAAACGAAAAGTCGCGTCTGGTCGTGTAGTAATACATTTACGATTTGGGACATTGACCAGCTGGGGAAACAGGAACAAAAAAAATAGACCAAACACAAATGTTTGGGAGAAATGACGAGCGATCATGCTTTTAATGACATCTCGTTAAATGGGATTGTTGTGGGGAAAAAAAGTTTAGACAAGTAAGATATGGACAACAAATGATAGAGGGTATTTTCAAGACAAAAGGGTGAGACAGGTACGCACTGCATTCGGTATTCTCTGTACAGAGGAGAGTTGATCTTACACGACGGCCAGCCTTGATGCAACTCATTGGTCAGCCCGGAGGTTTTTTTTTTTTTTTTTTTGTTTTTGTTTTTTTTTTGTATTTATTTATTTCTTATCTTTTCTGTTCTCTTCGTTTAGGCGGGGAGGACGGCGGTGGGGGGCAGTCTTGTTTCCTTCATTTCAGCGGACATCATTTTGCCTTTCGGCTTACGAGAAACAAATGACCCGACGAGAAGTAAACAGGGGACGCCCTGACTACGATCATTTGATTGGGCGTCTTGGTACCCAGTTTTGATTTTTCTTTGTTTTTCACTCCGACATTACTGCTATAGCTGAGAAATCGGATCAGCATCCCTCTACACATGGACGCAAGAGATGATTTGACGAAATGGTATCACTTCGAGACCTTATCTTACGCATTCTTGTGCCTATTATTCTAACAATTATGCTACACATGAAATGATACAACAACAGAATTTAATGATGAAATCACTCCGCCCATTCTGGATCCGTCAGCATCTCCCTCCTCATCTCGTTCATATACCCTCCCTTCATGCTTCCTCTTTCCTCCATCCTTCCCCTACGTAACCAACCGCCAAGTCAACACCATCAAAACAATATAAGCCCCCAAGCTCAACACCGTCATCAGCAAAACCGTATCCCCACTCGTCTTGAACTTGTTCCGCACCACCACCCGCGACTGCACGCCCCCATCGTCTCTGTCATCCATTTCATCCGTATCACCCGTATCGGAGGACGGAGAGGACGTGGTGGTGAAAAACTGCCGATTCCCCCAATACCGCCGGTACATGGCCACGAGCAGCACCGCGGAGCCATACACGGCGAACAGTGCGCCAATGGCGTAGAATTCCTGCGTAAAGATTTTGAGGATGACGAGCGCAAATGAGAATTGGCCGAGGGCGGTGCGCATGTATGCGCCTTCAAAGGTTCGTTGGGCGGCGCGGAGTTCTACGAGTCTAGATGGTGGGGATTAGTAGTTTATTGTTATTGTTATTCTTATTCTTATGAATATTGTTGTTGTTTTCTTATTTCCTGCTTTGCCTTTTTTACGGCGTTATCTTCATTTTTATTTTTATAAAAGGATTTTTTTAAGGGGGTTCTTTCTTTTTTTCTTCTTCTTATCTTCTTCTTCTTTTCTTTTTTTTTTTTTTTTTTGCCCCACTCTCCTT
>SRPT01000377.1:0-29273 GCA_018360205.1 Claviceps digitariae | reverse complement strand
TTTTAATAGAAAGAAGCCCGCACAGACTAACGTTTGCCATTCTCCAGCGATCTGGCCTCGCAGGCTGCCTCTCCTTTACCGTCGTCTCCCTCAGCCTTCAAGCCCAAGGTGGCGGTGATTCCACGGCACTGCTCGCAGCACTCAAGGGGCTTTCTTTCTTCATCGGCACAGCGGTTCCAATTCTCGTGAATTGGGTGCTCTGGCCATTTATAGCCAGACACGAGCTTCGAGTTGCCTTGTCATCCACCATGATTTTCATGAGTATCCTCTACCGAAGTACGTACAAAGCACAGCACAGCGTACTTGGACAGCGGAAGCAACATATACCCGACAGTTGCATATGTATATAGTTTAGCTGACAATAACCTCGTTCTTCCACAGACGTAGTAGCAAAGTACGTGTATTTCCGCGATGGCAAGGAGCCCACTGCGGAAGATATACAAAGATCCGAGATGCTAGAGGGCCGACTACGAGAGGGTTTCGTCAGGATCCGTCAACTACTGGTAAGTTTGATTCTCTTACTCCTACATAACACACACACACGCACACACACACATGTGTGTATATAAAAAATCCTCCGGCCACTCAAACAAAAATCCCCATCCATTCTCTAGGTCCTCACAAGACACGAAATCCGCCTCCGCGCCTCATTCGACCCCCTCCCCTACTCCGCCATCTCCCACGCCTGCGAGAAATTCTTCGACCACCTCATCACCGTCCGCCAATCTGCCATGTTCTACAACCCCAGTTACATACGCGATGACCCCATCGCCGCCAAACAACTCCTCAGTTATCGTCGAGACGCCGTCGCCGCTGTTCTCGGCAATCTGTACATTCTAGCCGGTGCCCTCCGATCACAGACAAAAGTACCCGTACGTTGCCTCGCCCTTCAACCCCCCACCCCCCCCCGAGAAAAAAAAAAAAAAAGAGCCCCTTTCAAGCTTGACTTGACACGCGCAAAAAAAAAAAAAGACATATTCTTCTTGTCACCACCCTGCCTGTCACTAAAATCAAGTCCCCCTTCCCAGTCCTACATGCCCAGCGCGGCAGCCGCCCGCAAAAAACTCCTCGTCAAAACAGCCCAAGTGGAACAAGACATGGCCGAACGCGCCCTCCAAGCCGACCCGCGCCAACACAAGAAGTGGAGCGACGTGTACAGCTTCTCCTACCATGAAAACCTGACGGGATGTGTGGCCCAGCTGGAGGAACTGGAAAAGTATACAAAGATGATTGTTGGTCAGCAGGGGTGAGTGGACTGCAGAATGTGACTGTGACTGTGACTGTGACTGAGCTGGGACCGGGACCGGGACCGGGTCCGGGACATGCATTGCTGACCCGGCGCTGAAATTAGGTTCGATGACGAGTTCTCCCAGAGTGACGAGGACGACGAGGACGACACCGACGACGAAAATATTGAGCACTGATGATGGACATATTTTTTACTTAAATAATAATAATCATAGTAAATAATGAGCATAAACCCCAACGATAAAAATGGACGGTAGTATTCAAGTCCTATTCAGTTGATACCCAATACGTATACGCCAATCATAAAAAGACGAAAAAAAAAAAAAAAGTAAAGGCTCTCGTGTATCCATGTGCTTTGAATCATACAAATCTAAAAGAACAAAAAAAAAAGAAAAAGGGACTGCCTGTCCTAACCATCCATATATGCGCCGTTAGTCATCTCATTCAGAATGTCCCTAGTAACCAGTTTCCCTTTCAGGAATGCCCTGTCCCCAATCCTGGCCTTCTTTGGCGATGGACGACGATTTTCCTTGCCCGCAGCGCCAATGAATAACCCCTTTCTAGGCAACTTTGTTGGCGTCTTTTCAGCGGACTTTGGTGTCGGGACAGCCGTCATGGGCGTCAAGCCGAGCTCTTCAAAGTGATGACTCTCCAGGGCATCACCCGGTAAATGATATATCCAATCGCGCTCCTCCATCAGCGATATAAACCGACTAAGCATGTTCTCCTTTCCGCTGTGCTTTAGGGTGTTCATGCTACCCACAACAAGTAACTTTGTTTTCGCTCGCGTAAACGCCACGTTGATTCTCCTCCAGTCTTTGAGCAAATCTCCGATGTTGCATGACTCGTTACTTCGCACGAGACTGAGTACGACGACTTCCTTGTCGCGCCCCTGAAAGCGGTCTGTTGTGTGCATTTCGACTCCGGCGTGGCATTTCAGCTTTTCCTTCAAGAGAAACAACTGCGCTCGATAATGCGTCATGACGCCCACCTCTGAGGCTGGAACACCGACTGTCAAAAGACTCTCCACCAACTGTGAAACAATTCGAACTTCTGCCGAATTGACAATTCGCTTGCCTTGCGCTTCCTCTCGAGCTGGGGGCCTCATAGTATCCGTGTTGATGAAACGGACTCGAGCTTCGCTATCAAGCAAGTCGTATAACCAGCATCGAGATGCACTCGGCCCAGTACAAAAGGAACGTGGAGATCCTGTCCGAGCCAACGATGATGCGTTGTAATGTACCTGGCTGAGCAAATTCATTTCTGGAATACAAAGCTTCTTTTTTCGGAGCGATTCCGTTCCACATCGCAGTTTACCTTCATAAATCAAGGTATTGCTCAGTGTCATGATATCCTCGCACATTCGATATTGGTGCTCGAGGTTTACAACAGCTTCGGGGTGGGCATCAGAAAGCAGCTTGAATAAGCTTACATCCAAGCCGCCCTCTCGAGCTTCTTCATTTCTCACAACCGGAGGCAGCTGGTTATGATCTCCGACAAGGACGAACGAGCGGGCCAACCGAATCGGCCCAGCGCAGATGGGAAGCGTGATCTGTGATGCTTCATCCACAATGCAATAGTCGAATGAGCGTTCCAGAAACACAGGGTGGTTGATGCCCAAGCACGTTGTGGCAACGATAGGTGTGCCATGCCAGGCTTCCTTGATTTCTTCGAAAGTCTTCTTTGGTTGTCCTGCAAGATGCACGAATTCTTGGACCTCTGGGTGTACTTTCGCTGGGGCCCCCAAGCGAAGGATTGGAACTTTATCGGACTTGAGTTTGAGCAAGATATTGTCAACCGCGGTATGCGTATGCGACGTCAAAAGCACAGTCTTGCCCTGAGAAACCAGCGCGCGAATGATGTGCGCTATTGTTGTCGTCTTGCCGGTACCAGGCATTCCAAGGACCAGAGAATAGTCTAGGGTACTCATGACCTTCTCGATAGCCCGTCGTTGATCAATGTTGAGTGTTTCCCCGTCTGTGACCGTATACTGGGTCGGAGCTGATTTATACCTCGGTGGCGCCAGGTCAACAACCAAGCGACGTATCTGAGCAGCAGCAGCAACGTCGTTTGCCATCATTTGCACCAGGTTATTTCTGACAGTTGCCATGCCATTGCTGAACTCGTCTTGATCCAGGCGATAGCGAACAGGCTCTCCTCTGATCTTTCCCTGTGATTGTTCCGGACTTGCGCCTTCATGTGCCACGTCCATAATACTGGCGAAGACTTGGTTGTTGGTTTCGTCAAAACCGGGCTGCCTGATGCGTGCGTTGTGAAGCCGCCTGTCGACTGCCACACTAATTCTCTGCTTCCGAACTGCCGTGACATATCCGATAGCTAAAGCAAAGTGTCCTTCTTCGTCAGACACAACTATAGGTTCACCGGTGCTTAGTTCTGATTCCAAGAAAGAAAATCCGGGCTGATGATTTCGCTTCACGAATGTGTAATGAAATCGATTGATGCGAGGGTCGCCTGTGTCCTCGGATGCGGATCCCTCTTCAATGATGACATCCGAGAAACATCTAGATCGTTTTTCGCGCTCAACGCTAGTCATGGTCCACAACTCCCGCTTCGTCTTCTGGCTCTCCTTTTCTTCTTTGGTCAAAAGATTTTCCCACCTCACAAAGAATTCTTGGTGAGCAGGCGTTAAATGCTTGACAAGCTCATCAAACTTGTCGTTCATGCCACTGCTTTCTCCGTCACCATTGTCCGCCAAGCGATGGTATGTGAAACAAGACGTTTTGGCATAGCACTTCCCACACATGTGTTTGCTCTTCAGCATGGGCGGAAGTTGTACGCTCCTCTCTCGAATATAACATGCCAGCTGGTTCCGTTGCAGAATCATATGCCTAAGCTCATGTTGGATGGCAGGAATGCGCATAGTCTTTGACGTTTCCATATAGTAAAGGATTCCATAGGCAATGTCAATGTCGTATCGGTCGGATAAAAGCAATGTATACAGTGCTGTTTGGGCCATGTGATTGCTATTCGCGTGTTTGCCCGTCTTGACTTCGAATGGAACAGTCAACTTTCGAGACTGTTTGCCGTCGCTCATGGTGACTTCGACTGTAGCATCGATGTTGCCCTTTAGACCATACATGGGAGACCAGACATGTTCTTCGACGTCGAGGAGTTTCGTGATGGCCATATTTGCTTTCTTGCCATTGCGATCCTCAACAACGGCGTCCGCTCGAGGTTGAGGAGATACGAATGTTTTGGCCCAGTAACTCAATTCGGTCATTTTTGATAACAAATGTTCCTTTGCGCTCGGTAAGCCGACCTTGATAGTGTATAGATCCTCGACGTGCTTGTCGCATATTCGATCAATGACACTTGACAGAAAGGGTATGTCCCATTTATTCATCAAAAGCGCTTCCTGAAAGATTTCATGTAGCATTGTCCCGTATACAAGAGGCGGAGACGCCTCGCTGGTGGCTTTTACGCGATCTTGTAATACGGCTCGGCGCATACAGCCAAAAGAGTCAGCCACGACCGTGGACGATATTAACTGGTCGGGATGTAATATCAGAAGATTTTCAGCATCGTCCACAATGCATTGTCCACGAGCCGAAAACGACCCGATAACATGGACGTACGAATCGGTATGCGCAGGTGTGTCGAACCAGGCACCCCGAAGATGTACTGTTCTTGTCACTTTAGAACCATCTGCTTGAATGATGAGAATCTATTAAAAGTCAGTATACTTAAAGCAAAGGAGAGTAGGACTGGATGGATGGACGGTCGAACCTTCTCAGATCGTGTTACTCCATACTTGTCGACGAATTCGCCGACTAAAACACTTGTTATCAAATATCGTTGGATTGTTTTGGCTTTCTTATTTCCCTACCCATTGTTTTTTCTTTTAGTAATTTGAAAAGTGTGGCAAGTCGGTTTCGTTTTGACATACAGATTGAGACAGTGCTTCGGCATGTTGTACCGATTGAGTTGCGGCCAATTCCACAGCATCAAAGTCGATGTCAACATCGAAGTCGCCGCCAAACTCCGTGCCAGGGCTGTCTTCGAGATTCATCGCTCGAGAATCTGTAAAACACTGCTTTTTGGGAGTCGTCAAATCTATACTGGGTTTCCGAGGTTTTGCAATACTGTCGAACATCGAATCATCAAAATCGTCAAAGTCGCATCCTTTTTTTGTTTTTGTTGTTTTTGTTCTTTCCCCTAGTTTATCTTGGTAAGCCGTCGTGGGCAAGTCCCCGCAGGCGTCATGGCCAACGCTCGGAGTGGTACTTGGGCCAGTGGCATGCAAACTTGCTTCTAGTTCCATAAAGGCATCGTCATCAAAGTCGTCATCACCGTAGTCTGATGACGATGAAATTAGTTGTGGTGATGTTCTGCGGCAAGGTGTTTCCATCCGTCTCGGTGACAGCTTCCGTTTCTTGGGAGATGGCGACAACTGCATCAAATGCTCAGTGAAACGAGTGGAGTTGGACTCATGAATACTGCTTGTTATTGTGTCCAACAAAGCTGTCACAAGTGATGACTTGGATGCTGCCTCGAGTTCCCGCTGCTGACTGCTGCTTTGGCTTCCAGATTTGGATCTCTCAATCTTTCTCCGCTTGGGCCAGTTCAACCCACAGCTGATAGACCTTCGCAGATCTGCATCTTGACCGCGCCGAAGAGACGTGTCTCTTGAGGGCTTCGGAGACGACGAAACCATGAGTTGTGCCAGAGCAGGATTGACAGCACGAGTGGGAGTCGTCGTGTTTTCCAGACCACTCAAGGAATATCGATCCCATAGCTCCAGTGTCGGATCCGCGTGTGGCGATTTAAGGGCTTTGGTCAGCCTTTGAACATTGACCGCAGGGGCAGTTGCTTTTTCGGCCGCTGGAGATGACATGGGCGACGAGCTTCTGGCGCGCCTTTTGCCCTTACGAGGCAGCATGGGCGAGAGAGCTGCAGCGTAAGGCAGATCTTGCTTGTTGTTCCACATCAAAGTATCCCCCGGCGAGGCATCCTTCTCTTCCTCTGCGAGAGCGCCATTTGGCTCGATCAGATCTCTCCAGTTGAGTCGTGTTATCGGTGTGACCACGTTAATCTCATGACCAGCTGTCATTCTAGTCGCATTTCCTGTCTTACAGGGTGTGCTTTCGGCCTGTTTTGCTTCGGAGACATTATTTTCATTGTCGTTGGGGCTGTTGTATTGGAATTTGTTCAATTTGCTCTTGGTGACTTCGGACACGGGAGGCAGGTTGCGAGTTCTTTGCACTTGTTGGAGGTTGGCAGGATGGCTATGAGACCTTTGCCATGGATTGCGGTTCTGTCGTCGAGTCCAAGCCCGGTTAGAGTCAAGGGACAATGCCAACACCATGAGACTCTGGTGTAAACAAGTAGGATGATATCAATCCTTACCTTTGAATAGCTTATACGCTCAGAGTACGATTTCTGGAGCGGCATGATTGCCGAGTCAATTTGATGTCGATTCCGTCAGATCATCTGAAAGAAGAAGTAAAAGTTCCAAAAAAAAAGACGTCGGATTCAATGTGAATTGTCCACTGTGGGGGCGGGGGAAAGATGATACGCCAAAGTGCTGACTTCCCTAGCCCAGGGCAATGACGGTTTCGGGAAGACGCGTTTAATCGTTTACGGATCGCGTCTTATGGGTCCTGCCCTGGCTTGGCCCCTGCCACACCTAGACGCGAACCCCCATCCACCCCACCAACCTCAAAACCCCTGTTGTGGTTGTTTCGCGGGCCACCTCCCGTGAGCTACTTATCACGTGCTACTCGAGCTATCCTTTGCGCGCACAGCAGACTGACCACCTTCCCATTGCGTCATTACCCAACATTGCAGCATCAACAAACGTCGATCTGCATAGTGCTCAAATATCATCGGCCCCCATTCCCTTGTACGACAAATTCCTTCTCGAGAGTGCTCTGGAAGCACATGCAAAACGTCTCTTGGCCTTCAGTTCAGCAATGGACCGACCAAAAGAAGGGGAAGCCACCCCCCAAAACATGACCCGCTCAGAGTACGCCCGCAGAGTCCAGGCTGCCATGGACGAACGACGGCGCAGCCGTCAGAGCTATCAACCACAGATCCACGAACAAATCGAGAGGCTCTTCTCGGAATATGAGGCCCCCTTCTATTCGCGTTTGCGCGGCGTCGGGCGCGCGAAAAACTTGTCTGCGGCCGAACGCACTGTCTCGGCTGTGGCAGCCAAAGTCAACAGAAGCCTGAGCGATACGGAAGTCCAAGCAGTGACGGAGCACCGCTTGTCTCAGGCGCACTCTGTTATGTTGTGGAAGTGGACAATGACCGGCCTGGCCGGCTACAAGACCTATATTGGGCGTCGTACCATGCGGTTCCCCTTCATCAACGTGATCTTTATGGGAGCACCTAGCCCTCTCACTAGTGGCCCCCGGGCTCGCATTATATGGCATGGCGCTCGCTTTATGGCCTACTATGGCTTGTACTGGCTCCTTGTAGAACCAGTCTTTAAGGGCATCAACGAAATCTGCTTTGCTTACCTCTGTACGGGCGACCCGCGGCTGAGCTCGACGTTGCGAGAGAATGAAAATCTGGGTGGCTCGGTTTTTGCTGGTGCAGCCCAAAGCGGACTTGGGCAGCAGTATCTGCAGGAGTACAGCTACGCACAGAAGCCAACAGGCTCTCAGCAACAAGAACAACAGCAATTCTACTCATCATCCCAGTCTGGCCAGAACTACCAGTCAACATCTCAGGCAGTTCGAGCACAAACCCAGCAAGCTTGGGACTCATCTCGCCGCCAGTCGGAACCATCACAGCAACTTGCCTCCACGGGCTGGGATTCGACCGACGATATGGACGACGCCTCTCCCGTTGCGCTCTCGGCACGATCCCAACCCGACTCTTCACCCACCTACAGTGGCTCGGCATGGGAACGCATCAGGCAGCAAAACCGGACTGGCACACAAAGCCAATACGGCGCACAAACTCAAAAGACGTGGCAGGGAAGCGCTCAAAGCAACACGAGTGGTGCATGGCCCACCGATGATGAAGCAAGCCCCCAGTATGGCGGAGACAAGGACAAGTATTCCTTCTCAACCACCAGCGATGGGGAAGACGCCACAGCAAGGAGGCAGGTTCAGAAAGAATTCGATGACTTGGTGGAAAGAGAGCGAGAAGGCGCAGGTCAGGAGCGTGGCTCCTGGGCTAGACGGTAATATCATGGTCGACAAGGCGACCAAAGGGCTTCAAAAGACTGTTACACAATAGGGTGTCTTCTCTTCCCCCGCTGTTTCTTTCCTTCTTTCTTTCTTTCCTTCTACTTTTTTTTTTTTTTTTGCTTGTCCCTATTCTATCTGTCCATTCAGAACCCTAGTCATGTTGCCTCACGGTGCAGCACGTCAGACATCATGGCCCACCCAATGCACAAACAATTCAATTTCTCTTTTAACAAGTTTCTCATCCAGCACGCGGCGATTTAGATTATCCGCACAGAAGAAATAAATCCAAAAGAGTCTGTCTGGAGAACTTCTTATTCAATCAATAAAGAAAAAAAAAAGCGTCAACTTCAATCTTTTTTTTTAAAAAAAAAAAAAAAAAAAAAAGTCTCCGATATGAACGAATGCGTAAATCTTAGCCTGTGCCGGGATAAAACCCTATCAAGTTTGCTTTAAATAGAAACAATGCGAAAAGTCATGATAAAAAAAATCTCTAATTTTTGACATCCTCGTGTACTTCTACCGGCTTTACTTCACCACTTTGCTTCTCAACTGTTGTCTCGAGAATGCTTTCACCAGCGGTATTGGCGGCCAGAGTGAGCGTCTCGGGCTTCTCCTCGTATGGCTTGGTTTCTTCCGTTGCGGCATTTTCCTTTATTTCTGACTTGCCTTGTAGCTCATCGGGTTCCACGACTGGCTTCCTCGGCGCAGGCATGGGTGCCGCTGAGACGGGTTCCGATGGAACTTGTTCTGTTTCCAGGACTGGGTCTTTTTCCGCTATGACAGCAGGCGTCTCTTCGACTGGCGCAGAGGATCCGGATGAATCGTATGTTTTGATATCGTCCTGGCTCATCTTATCTTCATGGCCGCTGAACGTAAAATCTCCATCTTCAGGATGAACCGACCAAATAGTTTGTGGTATTGAAAATGAGAGTACGGGTGCTGCAACTGTGGCGGTTTTTTCTGCCGAGGTTGTAGCTGTAGGACCCTTGGCCGGGGCACGGCGTTGAGGTCCACGAGCACGACCCTTCCGGGCATCAGTCAAGGGAGTCTTCTCTTGATCCTCGACAGATTCCTCTTCCTTTGGCTCCTCTTTCCTTACACCTTGTGGTCCCAGCTGAAGCCGCTTGTTTAAATCACTCATGAATCCTGCCTGTAGAGCAGCAATCTTGCCGCCAACAGATCTGTTGGGCACAGGAGGCTTGGGTTTTGATGATGCGGCGTCTTTGGTGTCTCCCGACGAGCTCTTAGTGGGGCGAGGAGGAACCGAAGGCTTGGGTTTGTCTGAGACTGGTGGCGGCTGTCTGGTCGCGTCGTCACCGCTGTTTTGTCTAGCTGCTGGTCGTTCGGGTACAGCCGGTCGTTCAGGAGGTGGGGAGGGCTTCTTTGCGGGCCGAACTGGGATTTCCGGACTATCCTGTTCTGTGGGTGATGCGGAGACCTCGGTTTCGTGGATATGACTCTCGGGGGCATCTTCCCAGATGTCGCGACTCGGGAAGCGATTGCCGCCGTTGGACGGCGGCCTGGAGGATGTCTGCAAATGGGGCTGATGACCGACCCATGATGGTTTCGAATCTTGAGGAGGCAAAAAGTTGTTTGTACGACCCTTGGCCTCCTTTTCCGCAAGCTCTTCCTGGTACAAGGCGAAGGCGTGAGCGGGGGTAATGGGGCGCTCAGCGTTGTGCGCTGCGGTTCGTCGTCTCTCTGGCTCTGGCACATCGGGAGTTGACACCTCTGCCGTGACGTGGACACTGTTGGGGGCGTCCTCCCAGACGTCCTTGCTTGGGAAGTGATTGCGTTCACAGTGCTCCTCCTCTGGCTCCTGGATGGTCACTTTTACATCCTTCGCTTCCTCGGGAAACAGGGGGTCATATTCCTCGACATCCTCCAGGGGAGTAAGCTTGTGCTCCTGATTTGGAGGAGAATGGTGGTGCTGAATCTTGGCCCGACTTGTAGGTCGACTGGGGGATTCCTCGCCGTCATACGAGCTGCCGTGTCTCTGAAGATGGGGGCGTATGGCGGGCTTGTGTCCTCGAGGGTTGGGGTCCTTGCTAACTTCGTCCGAGGCGAGTATAGGAACAGAATAGTCCTCAATTGCTCCTTCATCTCCTTCGTCTTCACCATAATTGTAGAACTCGGGGTTCTTGCCATCATCAACGTGAATGCCCTTGTCATCCTCAGGAACCTCGAATTGAGAAGCGCGAGCCCCACCATCATTTGTTGCGGCGATGGATGAAGGTCGCGAAGACGAAATGCGCGACGTATACTTTTCAGTAGCCTCAAATGCAACGTCATCCGTGGGCGTGCCACGAAGCTCATTGTAGCCTGTTTCCATTGGATATTAGCATCATCGTTTCAACTATTTCGACCCTGACATTTTCTCATGTTGGTCAATTCCCCTTGCACATACCACTTATCGCCTGGCGACTGGCCGTATCTCGAACAAGCTTATTCAAATCAGAGCTACTCATGGCAAAGTCATTCTGCCTGTCATGGTGGGGTGTATGCTTTTCTCGCTGGAGGGCTTCCGGATGCTTCTCATAGTACGCCTTTTCCAATTTATCCTGCGGAGCCACTCCGTGTCCATGAAGACCGTAGCTACCGGGAGGCAGACTGCGAGCACTATGCATGCGTGTATGCTCTCTCTTGAAGGTTTCCTGACCAGGCCCGGGAGACGGAGCCTGGACATCTCCAAGATGCTTATTCATGGGAACTCGCTGGCCAATTTCTGGGATTCCGTGATCGTCGTCAGTGTAATTTCCCTGGTCACTATACGCCGAATAACTGCTTCCGGGTCGTTTTCGCATGGACTGTTGCGAAACAGCTCTGTCGTCTCCTACACTACTCGGCTGGCCAATTCCAAAGGCAGCAGCTTTATCGGAATCGGTGCGGGTCACGGCCATGACCTGCTTTTTGGCACTCGAAGCGGGAAGAGATGGTTTGGGCGCGTGGAGCTTTAGACTTTCGTCTAGCAGGCGAGTCTGCTCTGGTGCCGAGGGCCGGGGCTCATCATGGCTGAACTCAGCAGCCACCGCACCATATTCCATGCCCTCTTCGCCCACAGAGGGCAGATCGACGCTGCGAGAGCGTTCAATGGGGTCATTCGATTGCTTTTTTTGCGCGTGATGCCTGTTTACTCCATTGTCCATTGATTCAGACGGAATCCCCTGCATAAGTGGCGACTGTGCAAATCGATCGCGGTTCGGAGAAATAGATCGGTCGACGTGTTTACTGAGGGGACGAGGAGGCACCTTGGGCATAAGGCCACTAGCGGCATCCTTGTCTGTAGACCTGGCGGGACGAGGCGGCACGGCCGGCGGTGGCATTGATGCTGCTGACATTGTTGCTTTCGACGGCTGCACGGAAGTATATCGGGTGGTAGGTGGCTTGGAGGAGAGAGTTTGTATAAAGGCGTGGTCTTTTCTTTTCTTTTCTTTTTTTTTTTTTTCGAATCAATTGAGAAAGAAGAGGAGGCTGCGGAAGACTATAAAAGGAACATGTCTGCAGAGGAGAGATGACTCAAGAACAATTAGCTTTCTCCGAAGTCATGATTTCTTGGGGCCAAGACTCGCCCAGCTGCAAGGCAAGGGTGAGTTGGGTAAATATGTAAGTTGGGCTGGCCGGCTGAGGAGGTCACTGATAAAGAGGGTGGAGTCTGGACACTTGACACTTGTTGGGTGTCCAGACGCCAGTTGCAAGATAAGCAAAGAGCCACGAGGGCCCGAGGAGAGACGCAGCCCCGTGGACCATGAATCCAAATTCCTTGCCACAAGGATGCATTCATTGCATTGCATTGCATTGCACTGCATGCCACTGAGCACGTCATTCAAGAGTCGATGCTTGGGTTTGGCGCAGGGCAGAAAACTCTCTGGTTTGCAAAAATGGCAATGGCAGACGTCGGAACGCAAAGTTGCCGATGCATCATGCAATGGGACAGCACGTCACCGTCACCGGCATGGCAAGCCGAGGAGGATGGGACTGATTGAGTGACGCGAGGATCGAGGCGAGGGAGGACACTCACAAGCTGTGCAATTGATTGATGCTTCTGACGGTGTGCAAAAGCAATAGCTACAGATGAGCCGTGGCTACAACATGCAGCAGTGGTCTTGGGCGTGCGTTTCAAAAGAGAGTTGCAGATGTTCGAGGAGGAGGCGGCCCAGCTCGCTGCACGCCATGGATAACGGGCGGCGGCCTCGATTATACGTCTTGAAGCCCGTCGAGGCACAACGTCAACGACCATCAGGGCCACAGCGTCACCAGGCCAGGTGCCGATCTGCGTACTGTGCGGTGGACTAACTCGGCACTATGTGAGTGCTGGGCAGCGACCGTCCTTCCGGCCGCTGCAAGTCCACAACGGGGGGTGACTGGAGACCAGACCACGGCTGCCCAGACAGCAAGCAGCACTGACAGCAGCTGGGCAGTGTGATGCCGCTATTGAATTGGTCTGGTGTCGAATCACGTCCCGACGTTTAGTGGGCGTCGACGAGGAGCCATTGGCTGTGTCAGCAAAACTGCCAGCTAAAGTACCTACTAGGTACCTACTTGCCTAAAGTAAGTACCTGCACGCACATGCTATTACAACTCGATACATGGCAGCCACAGAAGCCGCCCTCGCCCATCCCGAGCTTGGTACGCCTGGTCTGGTCCGGCCGATGTCCACTACTAGGCAGGTACCTACCAAGTGCCTAGTAGGTTGCCCTGGCCTCAGACCCTGCCTACAGCACAGTGCGCAATCCCCCCACCGTCGTTTCAACCCCACCCGAATTCCAATAGGCCCCAGCACACCAGCATATCTGGTCCAAACACGGCTCCAACAAGTCGGATGACCCGCAGGATTTTTATACTGAGGCGCCAACCTTGCATAGGTAATTGGCTGATGTGCAAGACCGGTTTAGTTATTTTTTCTTGTTTTGACGCTCGGTATGGCCTTGATAATTGATGGGTGTTTTGGGAAGCTTGATTTGAGCCGAGCCTGGCCAGCACAGCTTGAGCATCTTTCGAACAGTACTTGTCCAGCGCTAATAAGTACATCAAGCATCGAAGCTCAAACGTCTGGCTGCTGGTACATGTACCCACATGCAGCGTTCCCGCAGCAAAAAGTAGCCGCGTGGTCGTCGAAAAGTAAGTACCCGGCCGTTACTCTGCATGTGGGTGCGATACAAGGCGTGCTGTCTCAATGGTACATGCAACGTGCAGCCGCCGTCTGGTGGCTGACCGCCGCCTGGCCCGCATGTGCGCAAATGACGTGCTGAAGCCTCGACTTTCATCAGTCATCATCTGTCTTCAGGTCTAGCTTCAGTCATCTCTGGTTACAGGCATCAGCGTAATTGACCCATCGTGAAGCACGAGACCCAACGGGACCCTCACTTCGAACCCCAGACACGCCCCTGCAGCAAGTATAATCTGTCTGGTCCATGGTCCATTCCAGTGGCCCCCCCTCCCGTCCAATGTGATGCGTCCATCACATCATCATCATGGTACGCCGCCGCCGCCTTTGCACAGGGGCGGAAAGCCCCTCGTATATCTTATCGATGGAGAAACGGCTCGTTGCGAAACTCGTACCGAACAGGTCAGTCATTCTACTGGCATCGGCCTCCCTGCGATTTTTCCTTTAAGGCCTCTTGAAACGTAAATTTCCCATTCAACTTTGAAACGTCAACCAACGCACATACTGTAGTCTGTGACCATATTCGTCATCTCATGGCACATTTCGTGATGAAAAGCGACGGCTGCGCTACATGACACGGACTGACGCCGAAATTCATTCATCCATTCATTCAAGAACTGACACAGAACAGGACAAACAAACCGCCAAACAATAAGAGGTCTAATGATGCACGACAGTCCACAACGCAGCCGTGGGAAAGAAGAAAAAAAATCAAGGTTGAATATAGCCCAAATCGTCATCCCAGACGCCTAACCTAACGACCCTGCCCTGCAATCAGTTCGTCACTTTTTGGAGCACTAAACCAAAAGATACATTACATAGATGAGCCAAAGGGTTCCCGTTCGCCATATGTATTGGGGACCACTCCACTAATCTGTGTCGTCGCTACTTGTTTGTCCCTGGTTGATACGTTGTTATCGCTTGATCGTCTGGCTCAGAGGCCTCGGCATCTTCCATTGACAAGTTGTTGATGAGTTGCGGGGAGTTATGGTGATTTGCATTGTGCCAAGTCAGATCCAGACTAGACAATCATTTGCGCAACGCCAGCGCCACCTAGAGTCTTGCTTCCAATAAAATCCTGACCCTTGAGACCGGCGAGGATATAGCACAAAGAAGTAATGAGCAGGAAGACAGCGGCTGCGACCAAGCTTGTGGCAGCACGTAAGAGACTCAGAAATTGGAGGATTGACATGACGCCATAAGCGGCCGCTCGCATGTAGTTGGTGGAGATTTTGCGAACGAGGTTATCGAACTTGCTTGATGTTGGACAGATGCGCAGTAGCAGGGGCACTTCGATAAAGATGATAAGAAAAGAGGAAGCACTGTAAAACGCCTGGTTAGCGGTGTCTTGCCAGAAGTGGCACTGCGGCTATAATTACGCAACAGCTTGAAAATTAACTCACATAGCAATAGCCGCAAACACTATGATAAGAGGCAGGAACGTGAAGATGGAAGAGATGCCTGTAGCTAAGCAAATAATCATGGACAATATTCCAAACCTATTCCATCCCGCGTTAGATTCAACTCATGGTGCCAAAAGCCGTCGCATATTGGTATATTCGTAGGACAGGTACGCTCGCGTAGCATTCGTGTTCGAGAGCTCCGTCAGCGGACAGAGGGCTTCGCCGTGACGGATACATATGGTACGAACGAGGAGCACAAGGCTTACCATTGTCCATAGATGCCTGACGGAAAAGTTAGTCGGGGCCAATGTCTGGTAAAAAAAAAAGGTAAACGGCAAAAAAAAAGGAAATGGAAGAAAAGGGAAAAGCACAGAAAGACAGAGAAGGAAACCCTGGTGTCAGAAATGAGGCTTACTAAAGTTTCTCGTCTGAAACTCTTCCTTGAGCGTCATGGTGATGGCTGTCGCAAGCTTCCTGCACTAGCGGTGATTTGTTGTTGTTGTTGGCGGCGGTGGTGCTTGGAGGAAGGCGCTCGGCGCGGGACGGTGAGGGACGCAGAGAAGGACAATAAATGCAAGGTATAGGATGAATGGATGAATGGAATCGAGATAGTGTGATGTGTGCAGCTTGTCGCGGAGGCTTTCCAGCGATGGCGATGCGAACGGTCTTGATGTTGGCAAGGAAGAATGCTTGGTAGTCGTCAAAGTGTGAGCGTACAAGTGAATGGGTGGGTGGGTGCGTGTACGTAGCCTCTTCTCTCTGCTCAACAGCAACCAGACCAGACAAGAAACAAGAGCGGGCCTCGCGGCTGCTGGCGCAGTCGGTGCCGCATTGACATGGATGGGGCTTGGCGACTCGAGGAGGCTGGTGAGTGGCCAGTGGACGATTGGAGGGACCAAGCAGGGGTCTGTCTGGGGTCTGTCTGGTCTGTCTGTTGTTTGTCCGTCTGTTTGTCCGTCCATCTGCCTACTTACCCATGTTGCAAATGTGTCTGGTGACTGGTCCGGCCTACTTACTCCATGCCGTCGACGGTGAGGGTGAGGGGAACATGAGGTCCCTTGTTCAATGTTGGCTTTGTTTCTTGGCTCGGTCGAATTGTCAACAAAGCCGGGTCGGCTCCCAGTATGGCCTCGAGAGTCCTGGACCAGAGTTACAGACGCGATGAAACAGTTGTCAGACCAGACGACTTGAAAGAATACGAGACCAACAAGGGCTTGGCCAGAGTGTTTGTCGGGTGCATCATGGTCAATCGATGGCAACCTCTCGCTATCTATGCCTCATGCCCGACGACCTCTGACATCTGTCCTCTCCCACGTCCGATCCGAGCGAGCGACTCTGCCTACCAGCTGCGCTTATGGAGAAGGAACGAGAAGCGGTCGGCGCGCGACGTGCAAGAATAATGCGACACCAGGCAGCGAGCGAGGCCCACGCGTCCGTTCTGCCTAAATTCACACCTTCTTCACGTCGACGGCAAGAAACGTGCCAAGGCAAACCTGCTGACTCCATTCATGGAATTAAGGTACATACATAAGTCGTTGGACTCTTCCTCATCTAGGCCGCCGCCACAGGCCGCCACAAAAACGTCGACACGAGCTTGTTGATGATCCCCGTCCAACTGAGCCGCCATGCATGGCGAGCCCCGCGGTTTCCAGTTTCCAACGACAGCCTCGCCAGGCATTGGAGCGCAAAGCAAACCGTCCCATCCGCAACTTCCGGTCAATCCACGGCATGACTCCGGTTACGCGCCGGCGCTGCTTGCGAAGGCTCGAGTACGGAGTAAGTTGGATGTAAGGAGCATCGCATCTCTATGCAAACGGCGAATAAGGCAATGCACAATCGCTGAGCGGTCGGGACTCGGGCACTTGGGAGGTCCGAAGCCGGCACCCCAATTGTGGCGCCCAGACCGACTGGAACCAGCTGGCTTCTCGTCCTGATGGTCCCGGGCGTGTCTGCTTCCCAATGAATGAAATGAATTCTCCCACGAATTAGATTGGCATACTGTGGCTTCGGTTTCCAGTGGTGGGGGGGAATGACTAAAACTGAAAAGCCTTACATTGGACGTCCATGTCCAGACCACAACACCCATCAATGACATCACAGCCGCCATGCTCGTGTATCCCCAGACGTCCAGCTTCGAAGACTCGGTCTCTTTCGTCTCTTTCGTCTCCTTCCCTTTTCCCTCGTGAGCCACGACTGCTTCTCGCCGTTCCTCTGACTGGGCTGCCGGTCCGTTTCCAAATACTCGATACCTCCGGGCCACCATGACGCTTACGGTCCTCACCGACGCCCAGGTGAAGGATATTCTCGAGGATTTGACCGCCGACGAATTGGATGAATTTCGGCTTGTGCTGTCATCTGCCCTGCATGAATTCTCCAATTCAACAGAAGCTGTTGGCGGCGATGTCTATCAACAGCCTCATCGCATCTCCACGGTACATTCTGCCACCAAGGCAACGTCGCTATACATGCCATCATGCGGGCCCGAGGGCATGGGCTGTAAAGGTAAGACACAGGCACGGGTCGCACACGCATACGCACATGCACACACAGACAGAGACAAGGAGCCACTTTTTCTCAGTCCTTGTTTATATCATATAGGAAACATGCTGAAAACCCTCATCATGACAAGTCGTCTCACTCACCTCATTGTCCACGACCGAGGAGCCCACGGTGAAGCCGATTAGTCCGACTGGCGCCGTGACTCTATTCAGCCCCGATGGACGTCCCACGGCTTTCGTCCATGCCGGTACCTTGACAGCTTTTCGCACAGCCCTGGCATCAGCTTGTCTTCTTTCTCGGCGCAATCATGTCCGGACTCTGACCGTCTTCGGCAGCGGCAGCCAAGCCTACTGGCACGTGAGACTGGCCCTCCTGATGCGCGGCAGCACCATCAAGCACGTCCACATCATCAACAGACGATTTTCCGACAGTGCGGGCCAAATTCTGAAAAAGTTCACCGTCGTGTCCGCTGCGGCCAAGGAGAGAGAAGGATGGGCACGCACCAAGTTCAGCATCTTGACACCAACCTTTCACGACTTTGAAAGGCTGCAAAAGGAGCAGATCCGCAGTGCAGACGTCATTTACTGCTGTACGCCCTCTCGACAGGACTTGTTCGATGCTTCGATTCTTACGTCGCACGAGGGAAGAAAGAAGGGCCGCTTGGTTGTCGCGGTTGGGAGCTTTACTCCTGACATGCGAGAGCTTCCCGAAGGTCTGTTGCATTTAGTGACCAGACCACACGACAAGAATCACCGCCATTATCACAAACATGCAGATGAAGGAGGCGTGATTGTCGTGGATACGCTCGAGGGCGTATTGAAGGAGGCTGGAGAAGTCATTGCTGCTCAGATCTCACCTCATCAGATGGTTGAGTGCGTGTTTTCCCTTGGAATCCCTCCGTCCATTTTGCGCTTTTTTTTTTTTTTTGGAAACAAGAAGAACCAGAAAAAAAGAAGAAAAAACTAACAATCACTAGGCTCGGTGAGCTAGTCATGCTGCATCGTCTCTCAGTTGAAGAGTCCGAAACAGACACCACAGGCAGTCAAACACCAGTCTCAACCGACATCGAGTCTGCAATTGACGCCAGTGACAGAGCATCCTCCATATCTACTGTCCTCGGCGAGACACCACCCCCCAGATCCGCAAGCCCATCCGGTTCCACGTCTTCGTCCCACCATACCCGCAAACACAGCTTTCCGCTACCCTTCCACACCCGTTCCGGGAGCTCATCCGAAACGCTCAGCAAGAAAGAGGACAAGCTGGCAAAGTGGCTCAGAGACGGTACCGTTGTCTACAAGAGCGTGGGGTTAAGTCTCATGGATCTGGTCGTCGGGATGCATCTAGTCAAGATTGCGAACGAGAGAAAGGTTGGCACATTGATTGAGGGCTTCTGAAGAAAGGAGACGGTCGTAGCGGCTGGATGGATCAGGATGCGCAGTGTGGGAAAGTATCTCGTGTTTTGAAACTGGACTTTGACACCCAGACAGTGTGATTTTTTTCTTTTTTCTTTTTTTTTTTTCAATAACCCTAAATTCCGGATCTACTCCGTGTAATAATAGTACACGCCCACCATTTTACCTACCGCACACACCAGCCTTGTCACCGGTGTTATCCAAAGACAGGTCTCACCAAGAGCGAAAGGCAATAAAAGCTAAATCCATTACCGACAATTTGATTTAAAAAAAACACAAAGGCAAATTACCTGATTGTCTATATAGTCATACATGCAAGCATTTTGCTGCGTAGTCATAATGTTGTTCCCCACGGCTGACTTCTCTCTGGACGGTTTACTTGTCCTGCCCGGCAAACGTTCCATTCCATACATCTGCTTGAGAAAAAAGAAGAAAAAAAAAAAGAGTTCCCCATCACAGCCCATCCAAATTACATGCTGTTTTTTTTTTCTTCTAAAGGATTATATATATATCTTGTTTTCTTTATTCAAGATACAAGTTTGACGGTTTACTCGGCGACCCAGACAGCGGCCATGCCCATGCCGGTACCGACGCACATGCTGGTGCTGCCGACCTTTTTGCCCGTCCGCTTCAGCTCGTACAATAGAGTGGAGACCTGGCGGGCGCCGGTGCAGCCCAGGGGGTGGCCGAATGCAATGGCACCGCCCTTGGGGTTAATCTTCTCGTGGGGGATGCCTAGTTCATTGGCACACCACAGGCACTGACTGGCAAAGGCCTCGTTGATCTCGTAGATGTCGACGTCGTCGCGGCCAATGCCAGCGAGGTCGAGGGCCTTGGGGATGGCCTTCCAGGGCCCTTGACCCATGAGGAGTGGCTTCACGCCGACCACCGCGCCGGCGACGTACTTTCCGATGATAGTCTGGCCGAGCTTCTCGGCTGTGGAGCGTCTCATGAGGAGGACGGCGGCGGCGCCGTCGGAGATTTGGCTGGCGTTTCCGGCGTGGATGCTGCCGTCGGCGGCGAAGGCAGGCTTGATTTTGCCCAGAGATTCAGCCGTGATGCCATCTCGGACACCGTCGTCGCGCGCAATGGTGATTTCCTTGGTTTCTCCCGACTTGGGGTCCTCGAATTTGACCTTGAGGGGCACGATCTCGTCGTTGAAGAGGCCCTCTTTCTGGGCCTTGACAGCCTTTTGATACGACGAAGCGGCGAACGCATCCTGGTCAGCTCGGGCAATCTTCAGGTCCTTGGCCATGTCTTCGGACAGGACTCCCATGGGAACCTTGCAGTTGGCAGACTCCTGGTTGGCCTCGAGGGCCTCGGAGAATTCGGTGACGGCAGAGGGGCTTTGGCGAACAAAAACATGAGATGTTAGTGCGTGTTTGGTTTCCCTCGAAGTAAGGAGAGAAGAAAATGAAGATGAAGATGAAGAGAAAGAAAGCTTACCCGTACTGGAGAGACATGCTCTCCACACCTGCTCCGACACCGACATCAATCATGCCGGCTTTGATCTGGTTGGCAATGTCTATGCAGGCCTGCAGACCGGACGAGCATTGCCGGTTCAAGGTGCGCACGGCAGCGGTCTCGGGGAATCCAGCGAGCAGACTGGCGGCACGCATCTCGGTGGCACCTCCGCCCGGTGCGAGGACGGTGCCGACGCAAATGTCCTCCACAAGAGCAGGATTAATCTTGGATCGGTCGATGAGGGCCTTGAAGACACCGGCCATTAAATCGGCGGCCTGAGTGTCCTTGAAGCCACCCTTTCCACCCTTTGTGAAGGCACTTCGGCAACAAGCAGTGACGACAACCTTGATGAGGCGACACAAGTCAGTTTATGGAAACGAGAGAAAGAAGGAGAGAGAAAACCTACATCATCAGGACGCTTCTCCAGGATCTTATCGCGACCGCCAGCGGTGGGGTTACCAGTGAGCTGGCCACCCAGCTGAGAGAGTCTGTCGAGGGCTGTCGTGTCGAGAAGAGAGAGGTTAGCCGGGCACAGATGACATGCAGTGGGATGCAGTGGGATGCTGTGTGGTGCAGATTCTCAAGCTCCAGAAGCCTACTTACCACCCATTGTGACGATTAGAGAACGAATACACGATGGTGATTGTGGCGGGCGTTATGGAAGAAAAATGGGAGACAATAGGAGATGCGAGAAGATGTCATGACGATGCGATTTTGTGGGTGCGGCAAACTATATAGCCATGATTAGAAATCTCGGTAGACCTCGGCGTCAGACCTCGGCGACAGACACGAGACACAAGACACGTCCATTGCCATGCCGTCCACGGACCAGTCAGCAGTGCCACGACTTGAATGCGGAGGCGGCTGCGTCCACTCTGCTGGCAGCTGCATCAACGGCCGAGGCATCTGCCAAAACGTGGGGCATCTGCCGCTCCACCTCCACCCGCCGAAGGCCCAGACGCAGCGCACACTAGTGAGTGCCTGCACCACTGTGGCGGCTTTCTTTCACATGCAGATCGGGAATTGATCACACGTCCATCGGATTATTGATGGCGCCGAAGTCGTTGACAGCCTCGTGCTCCGTCCTTGTCCTCCTTGCCCTTTTCATTGGCCACTTGCCTGGCAGCGGTGTCCAATCGGCGCCAGCGAGGCTGTCGTGAATGGTGAACTTTTCCTCATCACATCGCAACCGCAGCACCAAAACCACGTCGCTAGTCAACAGCAGCACATACAGCCCAGCACGTTGTTCGGCAAGCACAATGGCGTCTGAAGCCGGGTTGTCTCGAGCGACCTTTGCAAAACTTTCACCGCACCCATATTTGCTCGCCAATCTCAACCCCTCACGAGATGACGTGCAGCCTGCACGAAGCAATGGCCGAGCGCCGCATGAAGTTCGCCCGATAACGGTAAACTTGTCGAGCCTGTCACATCCCCAAGGCAGTTCTCTGATTCGAATGGGAGACACAACCGTAATTTGTGGTGTTCGTGCCGAGACCATCTTGATCCGGGACATTGCCAACTATCGCGCTTCAAATTCGGAATCAGAGCTCAAAGACTACGACCTCCTCGTACCCAACATCGAGCTGGCGACCGGCTGTGCACCACAGTTCCTGCCTGGCGGACCTCCCTCGACATTGGCCCAGACACTAAGCACCAGATTGTACTCTCTTCTTCACGCGTCCAACCTCGTCCAACCCGAGGACTTGAGGATTTGGCATAGCCGACCGTCTGAACGCCTCTCTGCTCGAGAAGATGATAATATGGATGAAGGCGATGAAGAGGCTAGCAGCCAGCGCGGAGAGGCTTACGTGGCCGCGTACTGGGTTCTCTTCATCGATTTATTCTTCATATCCTTTGATGGAAATCCATTCGATGCTGCTTGGGCAGCCACTCTGGCTGCTCTTCGGGACACCAAACTTCCTCAAGCACGCTACGACGCAGACCGCGAAATGATTATATGCACAAGAGAGGATCCCCGACCCCTCACCATCACGTCTATGCCGGTGGCGTGCACTGCTGTAGTTTTCACGGGCAAAGAAACCGATCGACCCTCGGACGGGAAATTTTGGCTCCTCGTGGACCCCGACAGATTGGAGGAATCTCTTTGCGACGAGACCATTACCATTGTCATTGATTGTCAAGGAGGAAGCACTAAAATTCTGTCAGTGTCCAAGCATGGAGGTGTCGTTCTATCATCGAAATTGCTGAGATCTGAGGGCCTCTTGAATTGGGCTGCGGAACGGTGGAAAGGCGTGACATCCGCGATAGCAGGCAATGAGGTGTAATACAGAACTTCAAGGCTACGGTTAAAAGAAAAAAAGAAACGATAGCAAGGAACAGAAACAGTGATACCCGCAAATAGAGAAACGCCAAGTCTACGCGGTGAAATGCAAAATCTGCATGACTAAAATTTGCACCATAAAAGCTAAATAGCTAGCAGGCATGTGTCAACCATTCGAACTACCCTTTCAGACTTTATTCTAGGGCAGTAGATACCGGCCGACAAATCAATCTACCGCTCCCTTAGACGTAAATTACAATGAAGAATTTACAACTCGCAATGCCACCCACACAATCGTGCATACAATGCATCGCGCGTGAAAAAAAGGAGCGGGTAAAATGAAGAAGAAGGGGGAAAAAAGAGGAGGAAAGGAAAAAAGAAAAGGCTTCTGCAAAAGAGCTCTGTCCCGCACAAGGGCCGCTAAGCCGAAAAGAGATGAGGCTGTCTCCACTAATTTACTAACGAGGTGATCCTCCGGGCCTGCAAAAACCCTCCATCCGATGCACATAAAAGGCTTCTCTCTGTTTCTTCTTTGTCACATATTGTTCCTGTTTCTTGTTGCTGTTCTTCTCACCATGGAATCCCTCTCAGACACAAAGTGGGATGTAGTAATCAGCGGCACAGGGCTCCAGCAGTCTCTTCTCGCCCTGTAAGCTTCTTGGATTTCCATTGGCTTTGTTACTGCTCCAAACCTTGACCGGCTGCCACAAAAAAAAAGGAAAAAAAAAAAAAAAACTGACAATCAGGTCTGTTTTTGCTGACCATGGCTACAAAGAGCTCTGTCGCGCTCGGATAAGAAAGTCCTGCATGTGGACGCAAATGACTATTATGGCGGTACTGAAGCTGCGCTGAGTCTCCAGGAAGCGGATGAGTGGGCTGAAAAGTTCGCCGCCGTTGACGGTAACGAGTCATTTGCTGCCGCGCAGGTGTCCAAAGACGGTGATGGCCTCGCAGCATCACGGTCGTATAGCATTGCTCTGGCACCTCAGCTCATTCACACCCGGTCTGAACTTCTCAATCAGCTCGTGGCCTCGAAGGCGTTTCGACAGATTGAGTTTCAGGCCGTCGGTTCATTCTTCATCTTCCAGCCAGGTTCCGAATCGTCCGGGCCCATGCTGAGTCGCATTCCCTCGACGAGAGAGGATGTCTTCTCCAACAAAGCCATTCCTTCTCGCGCGAAACGTTCTTTGATGAAGTTTCTCAAGTTTGTTCTTGAGTACGACGTCGAGCCGCAAACTGACTTGTGGAAGTCGCGAGAATCTGAGCCGCTAGCTGCATTTCTCGAAAGCGAATTCAAGCTCGATTCAGATACGCAGTCTTATGTTTCTACCTTGACGCTTTCTCTTCGAGAGGAGACGTCCGTTGGGGACGGATTGGCTTCTATTCATCGACACCTCAAGTCCATGGGAGTGTTCGGCGCTGGCTTTGCCGCAGTCTATCCGAAATGGGGTGGTCTATCAGAAGTGGCTCAGGTCGGTTGCCGCGCTGGTGCCGTGGGTGGTGCCATCTATATGCTGGGCGTCGGTGTATCGGAGGCAAAACCCATTTTCCAAGATGGTCAAGGTCTGGTCGGCGTCTCACTTACAAATGACGTGACGGTCGAGTCCAAAACTCTGATCAGAGGCGACGGCCAGACATCGGATAATCATCTTCGACTCAGCAGGCTAAGTGCTATTGTCAACGCTCCCCTCCCAGCAATGTTTGAGGCCGTCGTCGAAGGAGCTCCTATACCGTGTGTTGCAGTGGTAGCTTTTCCAGCCGGGTCTGTCTCGGACGAGGATGGCACTCCCTCACAGTACCCAATCTATGCTTTGGTTCACTCCAGCGATACAGGAGAGTGCCCAATTGGACAATGTGAGTATTGCAAATCCCTTCTTCTTTTTTTCTTTTCGTTTGCTCTTCTCGAAAGAAAAAATCCCTGTGTTCGGATGAACCATCTTTATGAATACTTATCTACATTGTCTGAAATACAATGACGATTCTTATCTCTGACAACCTGATGCACCAACCCTACGCAACTCCATTTTTGTTTCCACGCGCCGTGAGAATCACCTCGCTAATGAAGTTATTGGTGAAAACACAGGTGTCATATACTTGAGCACGCTTTCCTGTCCCAACTCCACGGCTCTCTTGGACAAGGCTCTTTCCAAGTTACTTGTCACGGCTGCAGTATCAAGCTCCGAGCCAGTCAAATGTTTATGGCGATTGCGCTATGAACAGACATGTGGCAATGCTTCTTTTACCTTGCAAGATCATATTGGAACATTTGGCAGGTTCACTCCCGACCTTACGTTCAATGACTCTGTCTTGGAGCCAGTACAACAGGCCTGGCAGGCGGTTGTTGGTCTAGATGCCGACAAGAGCAGTTACATGAGGTTTGAAGACAGAGAAGGTGTGCAGGACGATGAGGACGTGTTTGATAGTTGATACCCGTAGACCAGTCCGTATTCCACTTAGTAGACCACCAAATATTGGACAAGCACATTATCGCAGGACATTTGACTCTTGTGCCATGGGGTTTTGTAGATTTAAAGCAACATTTGCCATCTCTCATAACGCATCGTGCTTAAGCCGCAAAACCTATGGTTTTTCTTGTCCAATTTCCGTCCACACAGATGTACGTGGAAAGCGTCTGGAACAAGCTCTCAGACAAGCCTCCTCCAGCACTGATGTGGTAAGAACATGTACATACATAAAGTATGCAAGTAGGGAGGTAGGTAAACGGGGAGAGCTGTGTCCGTCTTGCACTGTCCATGGAAGCAACTGCATGCGTGGTACAGTACAGCAAATATCGACAGTACATCATGGCGTTTACTCGTACAGCCCTTGGGAAATACAGCTCGGTGTGGGATGTGATGATTTGTATATTTTAGTAGGCAAGTATAAAAAGTAGAGCGCTGCGAGTACCGCTAACTGGCAAGGAAAACAGAGGGCTGCGAAGAATAATGCTCGTCTACGGGTAGATACTTTGTGAGATCCCAAAATTGACACCAAACGTACTGCTGCGGAGGTCGAAACTCGTTTCATTTGATCAAGGTTGTCTAATCTACTCTGTAAGCTCTGCTTCTGGCAAAATTCTTGTAGCAAATGTGAAAAAAGGTAGTAGTAAAGAAATGATATGCGACCTGTATTCCTGGCAACATGACCCCACTCCGCCCAGTTGCGATGATTCCCTCTCCCAGACGCCCGACGATTTCCTTATTTCGTTTTGAGAAAAAGACCGCGGTAATTCCCGTGCACTTTAAACGTGCAGACCTCGTTTCAAATAAAGTTTGTGCCCGTATGCTCTAGAACCTTAGACCCAGGATGGAATAGGCTGGTACTGTGATCCATGGATAGCCCACCCAGTGTGAGTGCTTGTGATAAGATGAAATGCACCAAAGAGATTTGCTGTCGTGCCCAGCCGTGGAGCAACGCAGAATACAAGCACAGTGTGCTTGTAATGAATGAACAGCACTAAAAAAGACTAACCGTCGTGCCCAGCTGATTTTGTAAAGAGACGAAAACGGAGAAGCAGAAAATATGAAAAGAAAACGAAGAAAAAAGAATAACAAACACCCGGTCCGATGATATTAATGGTCGTCTGATGGAAAAGGAGAAAAAAAAAAGGTGGTGCGAGGAGGACATAAGGAAATATGGAAAGGGGTATTTCAAATAACGCCAGTCGAAACCAAATATATCAGATAGACCTAGTGAGTAGCAATACGTCCTGGTGAAACCTTTTGCCCATTCAGTGAGTCGAGCTTTCCCCTCGGATGCGAGACACTGGAGTTGCGAACCCGATGTGAAGAGCACCGAATGGTTCTTTTTCCGGCAGGCCATCCTGCTCTACGGTAATGACAGCCTTTGTGGCCAGTGAAAGTATGTGCAAGAATGCCTGTGCGGCAACCATCTTGCTGTGGATTGCTGGACTGGCAAGCTGCTCGAAATGGATCCAGCGTTTTCCGTCTTGGACGTTGGGACGAGGGGCTCCCTGATGTCGAATCTGCTCTGTGACGTAGTCTAGGAAGTCGTGGCTGGAAATGTCAAGCCCGGCGATGGAAGCCTGTGTGTCGTTGGTGTTGTTGTCGGGACCGTCGAATCCCGCATCCTCGAGACCTTGTCCAAATAGGATAGATGAGGGCTCAGAGCCAAGGGCAATAATGTCCTTCAAGGGCTCCTCGACGGGATCGCTGTGTCGCTCGATGGATCCGACGATGCTGCCACGACCATGTAAAGGGCTGGGTGCGGCGATGGACTTCTGCGCGCTTCCAGGAGCGCGAGTGGCCGACCCGGGCACGGCAGAGCTGCGTCGGCTCCATGGCATCAGCACCAGAGAGGAATTCTTGTCTTCCATTGCGGGTGCTGCTTCCATTCCGATTTCGGGAGCCGAATCGTCGCCATAATGGAACTCGTCCCCGAGCCCGACACTTTGTTGGCGTCCGCGGCGGCCGACTTCATCGCCGTCATGTAGACGCTGCTTCACGTTTCTGGTTTCTCTACCAGTCCCTACTCCTCCTTCGTCTTCTTCGTCACCAAAGGCTTCAGGTGATTTGCGTCGTCTTCCTCTCGTTGCCTGAGCTTTTTCAATCACATCGACTGTGAGCCCCAGCATATGTGCTTGCAATGCGGTGCCAGCAAAATCAGCCGCTAGGGGATGCTGGACGCCAAACTCTTGCTGCAGAGCGCCAATACCAGATAATCCATTACTGTACATGAATCTGAGTGCGTTGGTCTTGGCTTTGGCAACAGTCGTGCTCTTGACGCGTTTCCGAGCAGCCGACTGCATGTTGGAGGCGTAATTTTCAGTCCAGGCACGAAACTCATCGCGTGGCACGCGGATTTCTTGATCAACCAAGTTCTTATACCTGCGGCCGCGAATGGCATGCATTGCGGCAGACGCTTTTCCAGATTCTGTGGTTTCAGTGGTGAGTGTGAGGAGATCATCGGTGTGCGCTTGTCCACCAGCTGGCTGCACTGCAAATGCTTCTGCATCAGGAAGAGCAGCTTCTCCAAAGTCGAGGAGGCTCTCTGGATTCAAATCTCCGTCTATCTGCTGACCCGTCCGTCTACCTACGTGTGCGAGCGTTGGGCCTGCAGAATGAAGCGGATTTGGACTCGTTCCACGCAAAGGCGGCAGTTGGGGTTCAGCATCCATGATACTGACCAAGTTGCCGTCGGCATCAAATTCGAGGCCCATCCCGTAAATGGGATCCAGGTCAAACTCATCAGCGGCAAATGGTCTGATTCCCTGCATTTCTTCGAGATTTTGGAATGTTTTGTTATCAAAGGGAGAGCTGTGGCAGAAATGACCAGGCAGTTGATAGCTTCCGACAGAAAGGGATGACGGCGGCAGGTCCAATATGCTCGATCGCCGACTTGTGCATGCACTTGGAACGGCAGATCTATCAACTGGCGATAGCTGTGAGTACTTGTGGCCTGAGTCCTGCGTCGAAACCAAGTTGGATCGAATGTCGTAACTCAGGATCTCATCCAGCCGGGGGAGCATGGCCAACGGGTCAAACTGCGGATCGTCCTGGAGCATGATTTGGTGTCGCCTGGTTGACAAAAACTTCTATTAGCCTCAATCATTCCTATGTCTCGCTTTTCTATTTTTTTTTTCTTTTTTTTTTCTTTGTCTTTTACACTCGCTGGTCCTGCGTTTGATTTTCATTTTGGAAAAGGGGCTGTGGACATACTTGGTCTTTCCCGCCTTGGGATCAGTCTCGCTCGTGTTCAAGGACCGAAAAAAGGTCATCATGTCCGACTGTGTCTTCTCGGCATCAGAAAGCACATAATTGCACTGGTGTGCAAAGACACGAGAGACTCCATAGAGCAGGTTCCCTTGAAGTCGGAGAGCGAGAGGGGCTCCAGGATCGATAATCTTTTGGCAAGCTTTGGGAACGTTGACCCCCTGAATCGTCTTTCTGTTCAACCTCCGCTGACTGCCTTTGCCAACGGTTGCTACAAGCCTTGGATCTGTTGGTTAGCAACAAGAATTGGAGCCGTGCTGCGTGCCATGATGAACAGATATACCATATTGTAGAAACGCCATATTGGCTATTGCTTAGGACTTTGAAGCCAGTTAGCGGTCTGGAGATGCACATATGGCCTATATCATACGTGATGGGGGACATACTTTCGTGGCTGTAGAACATGTTTGTTCTATTCCAGCCGTCTCTCAGGGAATAAAAAAAATTATTTCCAAGCGTATCACACGAAAGATTATATGCAAGGGGCCAAACCAAGTAAACGATATCACCTCGCTCAACAGTCAGAGGCATGAACGCAGGAGTCTATGAAAATGGAAAACGGGACACGTCAAGACGCGACGCGATAGAGTTTTCGCAAACGCCTGGTTTTCTCGCGTCTGGGCCCAGGTGGTGGTGACTGGTGCTTGACAGCTGTCATGATCGACGGGCAGCTGCCAGTCCTCAATAGACTTGGCGAATTAGATGCGAATAACTCAGCACCATCATCCAAACGACAATGTCTGCCACATGAAATTCTAAGCTCATTTTGTTTCCTATCGCCTTTCAGCTTCTCAGCCTCTTGGAGTTTGTCTCATAACTTGTCAGACCTGTGGCTAGTGCCAGGCAATCATACGAGGGTTTTTTTTTTTTTTTTTTTTTTTTTTTTTTTTTTTTTTTTTTTTTTTTT